>OX401404.1:26943032-27025532 GCA_947846245.1 Cerastoderma edule | reverse complement strand
AAATTGAAAAGACATGTGGGGGTCGGTTGTAAAAGAAATGTTATCGGAAACATCTTATTTGTTTGTAGGTCAGCGGTATGTTAATATCTCTCCTTCTCCCCGGCTCTGTTTCAATGTGTCAATGAAATCTACAGCAGGCTTATGATAACTCAATTGTCAAAATTCATTATCATGTAAGCAGATCCACCATTGGGTCTTGTTTTGGGAGGTGTTTAAAGCTGCATGTTCACAGATGTAAAGAAATTTGAAAATTAAAACTTAACAACTTTAAAACTGTTCAACCTCTGTATTTTGTATGCTTCACACTGAAGGATAGCTATTTGGAGAAAAAATAACAACAATGTGAGTTTTAATAGCTTGTATACAGGAAACCAATATGTATTTAAATCTAAAAGCGTTGCAACGGTTTTGAAATGTACCACATATGGACTGTAAATGCTGAAATATATTAACGCTTTCTGAATTAATTACGCCTTCAATAGCTACTTTCACTTGATATCATCCAACCATTCAAAAACTGTACAGATTCAATGGTATTTTATTTTGACTTTCAAATGTAAGGGAACAAGCAACCTTAAGCAGTATGACTTGCTTCACGAAGATATAAGTTCAATCGTCAAAGGCGATGCTGGGATTATTCTTGGATTGCATTTATGCAAGACACTACGGCCACACAGCCGTCTAAAGTTTTGTATAAATGAGGTACTATTGACATGACGTTAAACCCAGCTTTTGCACAGAACATTATGAATTAAAAAGGGACTTATTTGAATACAAAGTACATTTAGTACTTTTTGCCACTGGCCAAGAGTACACCATATGCAATGGAAATATATATGAAACACTCGTAATGTTGCTCAACAATGAACACAAAAGCATGGTTGGTATTGAGGTAACT
Organism: Cerastoderma edule; assembly: GCA_947846245.1. NCBI lineage: Eukaryota > Metazoa > Mollusca > Bivalvia > Cardiida > Cardiidae > Cerastoderma > Cerastoderma edule. The sequence continues at coordinate 27,024,634 of OX401404.1, read as the reverse complement.
ATAAAAGAAGACATGAAAAGGCTGACTTTTTCAAACTTATCTCCAACACTTAATTGTTTTCAGATTCTAAGGGCAAACAATCAATACGAGCGTTGTTCATCAACGGATAAGGTTTTGGAAAGCAGACGACACAAACATATAATTTTAGAAAATAACCCAGCATTCTAGGGGTAGTCATGTCGCGTTACATACACAACTACAGTACGTCGTTCACTTTGTTGCTATAGTAGTTCTAGTTCTAGCCTTAACACTTAACATATCAAATGAATCCTCAACTTGTATTTTATCTGCTTCTATGAGAAAACGTGTTCTTAGATCTAACGTATTCCAGGTTGTTTCAGTTAAACGCCTAATGCTTGTGGGATAGATATCGTTTTCAACAGCCTGTCAGTTATTTCGCAGCACCCGCTCGAGACATCGATTTGAAATCATTGTGACAAAAGGAGGTGTCGTCTCTATTGAGAAAAAGGATAAACATTTGTGGGAAGCATACGTTTATGGCGACATAACTGACTTTAGATTATGGCCTTAAGAAGAGATGGGTTCAAAAAGCAATATATCTAATCTCATAGAAGTACCTTTTATTCTATTTTGAAAATTGACCATTGTTTTTTTCTCTGAATTACCATTTGCTGGTACACTTTAATTAGAAGCAAGTATCACAAATTAACAATTAGAATGAATCATTCGGGTCTTTTACGGAGCTGTCATTCTTCTATTGACACGAGATAAAAAATCAAACAGAAGACACGCGCTGAATTTTTTTTTTTAAGAATGCTAATTTTTCTAATTTACTTTATTAGTCGATATAAAACTCCCTAATAAAACCGGAGCAATTTGTCACCTACCTTTTTTCTGTAAGCGCGATTTGAATTTAATGAGGCGGGGATGTTTGCATAATAAATCGCCTCGCTAGTTGGTTCCCTTTATTGAATAAATCTCACTCTACCCCCATGGGCACATCATTACCCTACTCCATGGCAAAACTCGTATCAGATGCAAATTCGAATCAATTTATTCTATGATGATTTTCTATCCAGTCTCTGACGTAACCTTAAACGTTGTGAAAAAAGTAATTGTTTTCTTTCTTTTAACAAATTTGTGTTTTGGTAAATAACATACCCGCAATTTAAAATGTTTAAAGGATTTGTTGATATGTTGAAGCCCAGTTTAAACAAATCCACCAAATCCAAGAATCATTGAAATCATTAAAAAGATACGTAATTTGAGTTCATTTTGGTCCATTTTTGGATTTTCATTCTAGGTTGTTACCGGCTCACTTACGAAAAGACGACGGATTTATTTAGGTTGTCCATTCATTAAGGTGCAGTATAGCTTATTGGTCTTCATACACCAATTATAAATACATCTTGGCAATATGGTTAAAATATTGCTTTCACTATGTAAAACCACCAATGCCATTGAACATGTTTAGTTCGACAGAGAGGATTTTCGAAAAGTGCATAAACATCTGGGTCAAGAGTTCAATGAGATTTTGATGGACGAACTCCATCAAACTATGTCTGGATAGATTCAACGTGTGTGCATTAGCAACGGTCAGTCGTAAGCTATGGAACATTAAGATGCATTCATGATGGAAATGTTTTTAGAGGCATTCTCGCAATCACTCTCATATATATCGATAGAGCTTTAAATGAAATTGTAAATAGAGACACAACTGATGATATTACGGCTTACAAAAAATCAAAAGAAAAAAACAAGAAGTGTTTGTGCTAAGAAATTTCACATTGGTACGCCCCATATGAAATGCACAGCAAAGTCTGAAATTAAGTAATTCCTTTATAGATATACACCTTCTATTTTGGCATCATGCAATTACTATTGAAAATTCACTAATTAACTCACCTGGGGAGAAAGATTAAGACACCAACATGACACTAATAATGCACTTATCAATAACAATACCCCCGTGCTTCCTCTTAGCGTCAAGACTTAAACATTTGTAACCTTTGCAATAGCAATGTTCAATCTGTTTTGTACAGCCTCCAATCAAAACAAATTCACACTTGCATATATTGTGAAGGGGTGAACAAAGTGAGTGTATTGTATTCCGTAAGATAGCCGCGGGCGCAGTCTTTTGTCATTTCCGAGGGCAGGTGAATGCAGTCAAAAGCCGACTGGGACTTTTGTCAGCTAGCGTGATACGACCTCATGATTGGCTCGAGCTCGCGACTTGGGGCCAATTAAAATCCATCTACATTCAGATATCATCTCGCCGGGGCATAGTAAAGAAAACCGACCTTGGGAAGTTCACATTTGGTGTCGTATTGGATCAGGCAGAGTGAATCATGCTGGATGATCAAACACTACACTTCAAGTATCGAACAATCGCTAAAACTCCTCAAAACGAATGTTTATAACAATGTAACCAATGAAAATACAGCAAACCTCCGACAAACAATGCACACAGACAATACTTTCGATAGCACATATAAGGTGGTTCAGTGTAGGACGATTGTAAGTCATTGAACCATCGAATTTAGAAAAGAAAAACTACAACAAGAATTGTTGGTCGGGATTCGTCGATTTGAGGCATCAAGAAATGATTTACTAACCACTTTAGGATTGAAAAGCCCAGGACATGGTTTTAAAATCAGCAAACATGAAGTTTCAAGAAAATTCATTCAGATGACACTAGGGTTTCCTCGGCCCGTTTTTAGGAATAGTACCATACCGCCGTGAACCTTTTCATTATGCATATAAATCATGCGTATTCGGGGACACAGAGAAACGGCACATTGCATGAGCTCTCGATTAACCATTTAATAATTTCATAATTATTCATTATCTTCATTCGCAGACATTTGATATATATATATTTATTCTACCCTGGGTAAAGGTGTCGAGTTTAACCCATTACCAAACAATGACGACATTTGACCATTTTGTTGCAGAGGACTCTGAAAAACGCTGTGCTCTAAGCGAGCAATTTGTCATTTTCCCACAACGTTTTCTATTCTATATGAAGATTACTATCCAATTCAATCACATTTTAAAATGTCGTCTGCAAACTCTTTCAGTTTGGGATAGTCTAATTTGGTGTTTGGTAAAGGGTTAAGCGTATTCGATGCAGTTGTAAATACCGTCACGACAATGACGAGTGTCATGATTTTTCTGTTTTGTTTTCTCATTTGAACTGAATTGCTTACAAATATGATGTATTCTTTCTTTTAAAAGCCGTATTGCATAACCAAATCTAAACTGATGATGCCTTTACAAAAGTGTTAAGTGAAACGGGTGTATGAAGTAGATTGCCTGTTTTGTATTTTAAACTCTTTGCACAAAACTAAAATTACTTGACATAGGCTAGTTTTATTGTACCATAGCAGAAAATAAAGTAATGCCTATGATCACAAAGCAACCGTTCGTTCAAAAGCTTTCTCTTTGTTAGATAATTTTTGTCTAGAATCATGCAGCAAAATCTGTTTATATTTATTTCTATTTTTTGTCTCCTGTTTTTACCTTATATCATAAAAAGAATCCCTTCTTTTTATACTCTTATTGTAAAATCATAGTATCAATATCGGATTACGGATTATTGTTAAGTGATATATTGTTTAATGAATATTAATATAATATCATACCCCAGATAGCAAACATTAGCCTAAAATTGTCTAGAATCATGCAGCAAAATCTGTTTATATTTATTTCTATTTTTTGTCTCCTGTTTTTACCTTATATCATAAAAAGAATCCCTTCTTTTTATACTCTTATTGTAAAATCATAGTATCAATATCGGATTACGGATTATTGTTAAGTGATATATTGTTTAATGAATATTAATATAATATCATACCCCAGATAGCAAACATTAGCCTAAAATTGAAAAACGAAGTTCGAACGCGCTCTTGTGAGAATCTTGACGAACAAAATACCGGATTTCTTTAAAGATGCAGCCTAAATTGAAGGGCGAATTTCGAATGCACTCCTGCATATATTGCGAAGAATATAGTACAAGATTTAAATTTGAAGCGTAACGTTAAAAACCGTAACTCAAACGCACTCTAGTGAAAATCTTGGAAAATAGATAATAGGATTGTAAAATGCAGCCTAGAATTAAAAAAATAAAAAGAAAAAAAACCCCAAAAATCAAGAAATAAAATACGCCGAATATCGAACGCATTCCTGCATGAATCTTGAATAATAGAAAACAGGATTTTAATGTGTGGGCCCACCCTGATTTTAGGCAATCGGGGGTCAAGCAAGGGGTTCGCTCCCAATTTTAGGGGTCTTTAGTTTTAACGACGTAACCGGCGATAAATCATTTGGATTTGTTGTTATCATTAACAGCCATCAAACGTCGGCGAGGCGGCTGATTTAAGGGAAACTTCAGTTATTATGCGGAGAATAAAATAGTTTGAACTGCGCTCCGAGAAAATGGGTACATCGGTTTATTCCCTATTGTTAGCATTTTAACCCCTTACTCCATGATGCCATGTTAGACACACTACAGCAAAAACATTTTTTAAAACAAAAACCATCGTGACCAAAGGAGAAAACGATTGTGACAAGCAATGTCTGTTTTGGTCACAATGGCTTTTAAATAAAGTGTTAAGAATATTTTGTCCAAACTTTTTATTCATCTTATGTTGGCTTTCTTTTTGGAAAGGACACAAATTGGTACTGGTATCTAAGGACGAAGACATACTTTGAAATCGACTTCTATATAGTGGTGTATTTCCTTTATAACTATTATTGGTCTTAGCCCACTACCAAACAGTTACGACATTTTACAAGTTTGTTGTAAACGACTTTTGAAAACAATATGGGAAAGGAAAAATTGCTCGTGACGAGCAATTTCTCCCTTTCCCACAAAGTTTTCTACCCCATCAGAAGATCATTTTCCAATTTCATCACAGTTTTAAATGTCGTTTGCATACTATTTCAATGTCGGACAATCGAAAAGTTGGCGCTTGGTAAAGGGTTGAAAAAAATACAGAACGACATTTTTTTTCCAAAAATGTGAGGCCGAGTGCACATGTTGGAAAGTATGTATTCTTATGTTATGTATGAATTTGCATAACAAGATATGTTTGTACATACACATCTTTATTTTTTTTGTTATATTTCTGGTTTTGTTTGCAGTTTTCTGCAGTGCATATACAACAAATGTTGTTTGCCGCAACTTTCATGCAACCGTTTTCCTAGCTGTCACTTTTGGACAGGTCTATCTAACAAGCAGCATAAAAAGAAAAAATAGACGATGCTTTACTAAAATATGAGGAAAAGGTGTGCTTTTTAAATTTGATGTTAAAAGCCGTTAAGACAAAAGAAGGGGAATGTTATCAAAGAGCAATATATATTTTTGCCATTCTCAATCTTTCGTTGGAACGTTTACCGCGAATACGTATAGACGAGTTTAGACGAAGGCACTCTCTAAACGATTCATGGAAAGATGTGAAACAACTGTTTAACCCTTTACCAAACGCCAAGTTTTCGACTTTCCCTAATTGAAAGAGTATGCAGACGACATTTAAAAATTGGAAAATGATCTTCGGATATGGTAGAGAACATTGTGGGAAAAGGAGAAATTGCTCGTTACGAGCAATTCTTCCTTTTCCCACAGTGTTTCCAGAGGCGTCTGCAACAAAGTGGTCAAATGTCGTTATTGTTTGATTACGGGTTCTGAGTATTTTAGCCAATATTTCCGTGAAGAAACTTCGTATCACGGCCAACCTCTCGTTTGAACCGACAGACTTTCGTCTCTAAGAACAGTATGCTGCTTTCATTCTTTACATTTCCAGCCAGTGCTCTGCCTGGTAGATTTGTACCATACCAGTCTCTATATTCGATAGATGAGAGACCGGTTCCAAGTCTAGAACGAAATAGTCCTGCGCTTCCGGCAATCGAACACAGATTCACCGGTTTTAAGGCCTGACACTTTCCACTACGCATTATTCTTGTGGTCTTTGAGAAAAAGCATGCTTTGAAGATATTTCTTTCATAATGTTAAACTGTTGCTTTGTTTTGCATCAGTATTCCATAAACACTGCACACGTGTTTTTGAAGAGTTTCGCTTGACAATCCATACCAAAGCTTAAGGTAACCGAAAAAAGATCCGAAATTTCAAATACTTCTGATGTAAAATGAAATTCTATCAACCTGTGGTATTTCCCAGGATGTGACGAGTTAGAATTAACAAAATTCTCAGAGGCCTAACGAGTCATCGTGGAGCATGCGCATTGCTCTTTTCTGATCCATGTCGACACACAGTGCAGGTGCATACAAACGGGATATTTCTGACGTCGGCGCTTTCAAGGCTGAAGATGTTGGCTGAAGATAGGACCGATATAATCTTTGGTTATCTCTCAATTTAATTTTTATTACGACAGGTTATATTGATACGATCGCTATCATCCTCATCTTTGTAATAATAATAGTAATAACAATAAAATACAGACCTATCACTAAACTGTGAACATCAAACGGCGTGTACCATACATCTTACGGGGGAATCTGGCTACTGCGCTATGTAGATCTATAAAACCCTCTCCATCTTTTTGTCTTCTTGTTGTTGTTCTTCTTGTTGTAATTGTTGTTCTTCTTTTTGTTGTAAGTGTGCTTGTTCTTCTTGCTCTTGTTGCTCTTGTTCTTGTTTTTGTCCTTGTTCTCGTCGTTGTTCTCGTTCTTGTCTTTGTTGTTGTTGTTGTTGTTGTTGTTGTTGATTGCGACAAGCAATGTCCCTATGGGTCACAATGGCTTTTAAATAAAGTGTTAAGAATATTTTGTCCAAACTTTTTATTCATCTTATGTTGGCTTTCTTTTTCGAAAGGACACAAGTTGGTACTGGTATCTTAGGACGAAGACATACTTCGAAACCGACTTCTATATAGTGATGTATTTCCTTTACAACTATTATTGGATTAGCCCACTACCAAACAGTTACGACATTTTACAAGTTCTTCTTCTTCTTCTTCTTCTTCTTCTTCTTCTTCTTCTTCTTCTTCTTCTTCTTCTTCTTCTTCTTCTTCTTCTTCTTCTTCTTCTTCTTCTTCTTCTTCTTCTTCTTCTTCTTCTTCTTCTTCTTCTTCTTCTTCTTCTTCTTCTTCTTCTTCTTCTTCTTCTTCTTCTTCTTCTTCTTCTTCTTCTTCTTCTTCTTCTTCTTCTTCTTCTTCTTCTTCTTCTTCTTCTTCTTCTTCTTCTTCTTCTTCTTCTTCTTCTTCTTCTTCTTCTTCTTCTTCTTCTTCTTCTTTCTTCTTTCTTCTTCTTCTTCTTCTTCTTCTCTTCTTCTTCTTCTTCTTCTTCTTCTTCTTCTTCTTCTTCTTCTTCTTCTTCTTCTTCTTCTTCTTCAAACGCCGTTTGCACAATTTATCGCATAAACCATAGGTTTAACAGTTAATTAACTTTCCGAACTTTGAACTACAGTTTAAAGTCTTAATCCATGGTTTCAAGTTGAAAAAGCTGAAACCATAGTTCAAAGTCTGAAACTATAGGTTCAAGTGATTTTCTCTCAAACCCTGTGGTTGACAGAAACCGCAGTTTAAAGTCTGAAACATAGGGTTTAAGTGATTTTATAGTTTTAAAAGTATTTTTTCTTTAAACCATGGTTTAAAGCATTAAAACATGGTTTCTCAAGCCGTTTGCGCAACAATCCTGTTAAACCCATGGTTTAAGCGACTTTAAACTATGGTTTCAAGTTATAGCCTCTTAAATCCAAGGTTTAACTATCAAACATAGGGTTTAAGAGACATCAAATCAAAACTATACTAGTAACAGAATTGGTCAATCACAATGCGTCCTAGAGTGGCTACGTTTTGACTGGCTAATTCTTAACATTCAGTTTGTATTGGTCGATTTCGTTAATACTATAGTTTCTATTGGCTACCTGTTAAACTCATAGTTTAAGAGACTTTAAACCATGGTTTAAGCTTTGATTCTTTAGTTTACACCGAATGCACAATAATGTTGTTAAACATAGGGTATAAGAGAAAACTGTAGTTTAAGACCTTAAAACCATTGTTTAAAAGAACTCATACGCGATTTGCACAATAATTTCTCTTAAACATATGGTTTAACAGTTAACCCTATATTTTCATCTTGAAACCATGGATTAAGACTTTAAACTGTAGTTTAAAGTTCGGAAAGTTGAAACCATTGTTTAGAGACTTGAAACCATGGTTTCAAGTCCGTTTTACTATGGGTTTAAGAGTAAACCCCTATGTTTAGCTGTTAAACCTTAGTTTAAGCGAATTATTGTGCAAACGGCGTTCCATACCTCTTTCTATCAGAGTTGCCTTCCCCACGTATTTCCAAAGGGCCAAGACTCGGAACGAGTTTTTTCGAAAGTGGGAGTTATGTTACAGTTGTTGAACGTTTATGGAAATTAGGAACATAAGGCAAAGTGTTTGTGAAAACATGCTGGTATAAACATAGACAACACAACCGCTCCCTGTGCAACAGTGTTTTTCACTGATCGGATGTGTCTGTATCTTTGAGAGGTTCATTGCTTGGTTCGTTACACGACGTTTGGCCACTTTGCAGACGTCTGTGGAAAACAATGTGGGAAAAGGATAAGTTGCTCCTAACGAGCAACTTTTCATTGTTCCACAACGTTTTCTGCCCCATCAGAAGATTATGTTTAATTTCATCAAATTTTAAAATGGCGTCTGCAAACTCTTTCAATTTGGGACAGTCGAAAATTTGACGTTTGGTAACGGCTTAAAAAGTGTCGATTCCAACATTCACAGGAAACCCCTCAGGTTTTTTTGTAAAGAACAAAAGGTTACAAAAATAAACTTTACATGGCTGCTGCAAAAGGTCAAAATGTACCTTACAAACACAAACTGGTTCGGAAATATACATAACACGTCATAAACAGTCATTCACGCCCAGTCATCGCTCAAATCTCGCACATCATCTCGCCGATGAGAAGTACCGCGCGTCTTTCACGGAAAAGCCTTTTCTTGTCACGTGATTACCATAACCCGCCATTTTCTTGTCATCATCAATTTGAATTATTCCGTCTGCTCGCCATTATTTGTCAATGGAGGGCGGGGCCCGCGACTCTAGTGGAGGACCCTCAGTGCCTGATGGGTGTTCCTCTAATAATTGATTCCGGTGAATTTGTCCCGCTACCCTTTTCACACTACTACGCTTCCATAAAGATCGCACGGTTGTGCGTAGGTTTAACCCATTACCAAATAATAACGACATTTGACCAGTTTGTTGCAGACGACTCTGGAAAACGCTGTGGGAAAAGGAGAAATTGCTCGTGGCGAGCAATTTCTCCTTTTCCTACAATGTTTTCTACTCTGTCAGAAAATTATTTTTTGAATTTCATCACTTTTTTAAATGTCTTCTGCAAATTATTTCAATTTTTGTCAGTCGAAGATTTGTCGTTTGGTAAAGGGTTAAGATGTCTGGCCTTTCGGTTGGCATAGAAACTGCTTCACAAAAAAATGGTAAAACAGATGAAGATCAAAAACAAAAACAAACAAGGAAAGTATATTTCTTAAGCACTTTCAAAGAAATCTTATTTTGTCTTTATTGTTTTCTGCACATGTCTCTAAAAATCACTATTCCAAAACGCGACCTCGCTCATTGGAGCAGTTTATCCTTTTTCAAACAACATTTTGATATATATTCAAAAACGTAATCAAGGGTCCAAATGGAAAGCAACATCAGACGAAAAATGAAAGCATTTAAGGTAAGACCTGGTTAATGGAAAACTGACAATTGCTTTGGTTGAAAACTAAGTTGAAATGAAATTCACAAAATATCTATCATTTCAAAGGCTTTCACCGAGCCAATTTTTAAAATTTGTCTGATTTTGAATTTATATTTATAAAATGAATATCAACAATTTTGTTCTTTATTTCATATTAATTACCTCCCTTTAATTTTCAATTTTCACATTGAAACTAAGATTACATTGATGAAGTTGGCAAATAAAAATTCCAATCCAGGAAATATTCTAATAACACGAAACTTGACTTTAAAACAGCATTTGTTCTGTTAAATCTTTAGTTTTTTCATTCCGACCTTTCTCCATTACACAGGTCTTACATTAACATGTAGTACATATGATATACTGCAGAAACCATTTGAAAATACAGACTTATTATCCTATCATGAGCAATTTGTTATTTAGCCAAAGAGGTTGCCAAAGTTTTCTTCATTCTATTCGTTGACTAGAGGAATTATTGAGTAAAATGCAATCTAATTTTCTAAAAATATTTCTGTGTCGTCTGCTTTCTCTAAAACCTTATCCGTTAATGAACAACGCTCGTCTTGATCGTTAACCCTTAGAATGCTGGGCAATTTTCTAATAATAGGTTTTGGTGTCGTCTGCTTTCCAAAACCTTTAATATCTGCTCAGAAAAGATACTATGAGTAGCAAACAGGATAGATCACAGGCCAGATGCAGATTTATTTGGCAGTTGGCCTAGATCCAACCTGTTTGTATAAGCATGAAGTCGGTTCCATCACTACAAGGGTTAACCTAACCTGACCGTACATATTCCGAATATGTTGTAACAACACGTGTCGTCTGTGAAACTGTTAAAATTAGGTCAATTAAAGTACTCGTGCACGATGTTTTGTTACGTGTAAGATGTATACTGTCACACCTGTCGATGTTGTTTAATGGTTTATTGTTCATTTCAAGGACATTTATAAATATATGCAGTAAATGCACATTGAGAGCTAGATTTCAGCGCTCACTTTTATGCTTCTGGTATTTTCACACCAGTAACTAACAATATTTCTTTTTCCTATCGAATGACTTCTTTCCCACATGAGTATAATTGATCGATGTTGAAAGACGAATAGGACATTTTAAATTGACTACTTTAAGCCTTAGAATGCTGGGTATTTTTTAAGAAATAGATTTTTGTGTCGTCTGCTTCCAAAAACTTTTAATATCTGTTAATTTTGTTGCAAATATAAAGCGTATATGTCTTTCAAATCTTTTGGTAAACTGTATGAACGAGTTAACCTTTTATATTTTGCTATTTTGTTTCCTTCCTGTGAAATCGTTGTAAAATGTAAGAGTCTCCGGGACCCAGATAACAAAATATATCGACAGTCTTAACATGCGTCAGATACCGACCATATGAGGTATATCACTAATCCCTTTACTGTAGGTGCTCTTTTAAATCGTCTCGTCGAGACGATTTAAAAGAGCACCTACAGTATAGGATGTAACTTTTAAAATCTATTTTTCTGATTTCAGATTATTTTTTCTGATTTTGTTTTCAGGGTTTTTAAGTACATCTGTACTCAATCAAACATCATTTTCTGTTGTTTGGTTCAGCAGTTTTTTCACCTTCACCTAACATCGATGTAAGCGGACAAAGACTCGTCCGGGGATCTCTAGCAAAGCCGCATCAAACTCAATCCGAATGTTCCAGACGTATATATTTCAACACAGTAACAGCATGGATCATCCGAGCTACATCGATGGAGAATAATCAACTCCTTTCGATTGATATCAAAATTATGTCACGAGAATGGGTTGTTATTAGGTTGAAAAAACGAGTTCTAAGAACGAGTTTTTTTCTATATGATAACAACCCATTCAAATGACATATTTTTTCATATCAATCGAATGGAGTTGATTATTCTATTAATTATATTCCACTACATAAAATCTGTTTGCCAAATATCTCCTTAAACGTCAAATTGAATATAAAATGGAAGGAGGTCTCGCACCTGTTACGGAGTACTTCCGGGTCGTAATACCCAAAAGTAGTCCCATTTAGAAATTTTGAGTTTCGACTTCTGGTGCATAGTTTTGCTGGTAAGAGATGAGCTGGTAGAACACTAATGTGTTTCCTGTATAGATTATAGTCCTGCAATGCTCCCAAAGTTTGTTTTGATTGGTTATTGCAGGACTATTTGTTTGGGATGTATGAACACAAATGCCGGTACCTCGGCTAGATTTGACAGCTAGTGCACTGATTTTCGGACGGTACTAATACACTTTGCTCCGTAGAAAAAAAATGAGACGATTGAGGTGTCCATTTTATTACAGTTTCTGAGAGTTAAATGGACAAACTTGATGTTCCTGTATATAGCTAAGCGTAAAAAAACACTATTCTTCATTCAGCAGAGTCTTGAAAATACCTGATTTAACATTGGAGTCAATGGGAATTCAATATCTCAAAAGTAACAGGTGTATGACCAGGAGCAAAGCAGTTTTAAACGCACATAACGTCATTTTTGCGTCCTATGACGTCATTCACGCGTATGGATACATATTAGAATACAAACATTTTAGTGCCGTGTGCATAAGTGCAGCATTGACTTTAATGTAAAGGAATGGTAAAAAAGAAGTTCCGTCAAAACTAATATCATCACCAGTGATGATATGACTTTTTGATATCATCACTAATGACGCTATTCAGTATGACAAAATTGAAAATAAATACACTGAGAAATCCCTGTATTTCACTGATAGGAATATAATAAAAACCTTTTCTTTTTGCAGACTCTTATGACTTGCAGCAGACGAGATATGGAGGCAGTTCAATACAAGAGAATGTCATAAAGAGAAAGTGCACAAATCGCCACAAGCAAGCTTTAAATTAATGTATCATCACTTTATGATGGTCTGTACAATAGATGCATATTTCTTACCACTTATTGTGTTTAATTTTTCTTTTAATATGACCAGCTCCCTTTCTACCACAGAATACCTTTTCTTTTCAGCTGCTGTTTCTTTTAATTGGTAAACGTCAATGCTTTCGGAGAACCTCTGTGGTTAGAGTACAGAACTTGAAATCACATGGCCCCTCTCCGTGTGGGTTCAATCCCTGGTGAGGGATGTGAATCTAAATGACACGTAGTCTCCCGACTGACTCATAGAACGCCTATGGTTCTACCCGGCTCTTCAAGCCATTATGAGCAGTTTAGTATGGATTCTTCCTTCATCATTAAGAGTCGGTATCGCAACATTACTGAAAGTATGTTGACGCGATGTAAACCCCACATAGAGTAATACATTCCATATTAACAAATGCGTTCAAGTCCGGGCATGACATTGACTAACAGAGTTAATCGAGTGCACGTTATAGCTGGGTTTGTGAATGGTGGATGGAGAAAATGTCAGCCATACACAAACACGAGTGATGATGGGGAGAGAGCTTGGGACGGTCACCTGTCACTCAGAGGTACATATGTACTGGCGAGTCAACCTTTCAATCATTTCACTTTTGTTTTTATATAACAACATAACATAACATTACATAACATAACATAGATTTTATTTCGAATAAGATTTTTAGCATGACGATGTTCATCGTCCATTACAATATATCAATAGATACAAATATTTTACAATAGTTGTACATGTGCGCATGTTTGTATATATATGCATAAACTATGGAAGCAGGTAAAACATAGGTAAAAGGGAATGTCATTGTAAAAACGGTTATTATGTCCATGAGATTGGAAAACGGCTTAAAAGCGAAGGTTCAATGCATTTTTCTTTTATACGCTGTCTTGATTCAGTATGCCGCAATAAATAATAATTATGAAGTCCTCTTTTGTTAGTTTTATTAACCCTTTCCCAAACAAAAAATATTCGGCTGTCCCAAATTGAAAAAGTTTGCAGACGACACTTCAAAATGTGATGAAATTGAAAAATAATCTTCTGATAGAGCAGAAAACTTTGTGGCAAAAGGAGAAATTGCTCGTAATTGCTCGCAGACGACTTTAGAAAAAATTGTGGGAATATGTTCGTAACGAGCAATTACTCCTTTTCCCACAATGTTTTCTACCCTTTCAGAATGTCTTTTTCCAAGTTCATCAAATTTTTAAATGTCGTCTTCAAACTCTTTCAATTTTGGACAGTCGAAAATTTGTTGTTTGGGTAAGGGTAAAGCGACAACTCTTAAGTAAACATTGCGTGGGACGTTATTTTGTCTAAGGTTATTTAAATACAGGACGCACGTCATTTTGTATAGCTCCAACTGGAGTTTTCTGAATTATTGGCACCCATATTAAGTCGTTAGTCGTCAAATAAAACATCATTCTGTCTCCTTTTACAATGGTCGCTTAAACCAAAATTAACTGTTATCATTAGATACAGGGATAAAGCTAGAAAGAGACTTGTTGGAAGAATCTCAAAATATTATTTGAAATTATTATTTTTTTTTATTTTTTTTAAATATTATGAACATAATTAATATAACATAAAACACGATATACTGTTCTTGTTTTAACACGCCTTCACAACAGGTTGAAGATATTAATGAAACTAATTATGACCTGGGTGTTATTTTCCTTTGAAATTATTGTTATATTAATTTCTACCTACAGATGCCGTTAAACCCGTTACCATACAATAACAACCTTAAACCACTTTGTTGCAGACGACTCTAGAAAACATTGTTGGAAAACGTTGTTGTAACGAGCAATTTCTCCTTCCCCACAAGGTTTCTGCCCTATCAGAAGAAATAATTTTCAATTTCTTCCCATTTTGGAATGTCTTCTGCAAACACTTTCAATTTGGGACAGTCGAAAATTTGACGTTTGGTAAAGGGTTTAAAAAAACATGAATAAAGATGCAATGTGAGTAAAACGAATATGGGAGATATAGATAGTCATGCTATTATTTTCCGGTAAAAATGGCCTAGTGATTTCAATTTCACGCCAGTTATTTTTTACAAAGGATCAGATTTCTTTTGACTTTTTTCTCTCTTCTCCCCTCCTTCGCGTCCCTTTACTGTCATAATTCAATTTATTGAGCACCTGTCGCCCATTAAAACGACTAGCGACCTTTAACCCGCGACTTCTCGAGGGAGTGCATGGCTTGGCTTCTTTCGTCTAACCAACGAATGTTTAAAAACCCTTTATCATGCTTTTGTTTGTCTCAGATTCAGTGGTTTGGCCTCTTTGGTTCTACCAATGTATGTTTATAAATCCTTTTGCATGCTTTTATTTAACTCAGATTCGGCGGTTTGGCTTCTTTCGTTCTATCAACGTATGTTTATAAATCCTTTATCATGCTTTTGTTTGACTCAGATTCTGTGGTATGGCTTCCTTCGTTCTATCAACGTATGTTTCTAAATCCATAAGCATGGTTTTGTTTGACTCAGATTCAGTAGTTTGACTTCTTTCGTTCTATCAACGTATGTTTATAAATCCTTTATCATGCTTTTGTTTGACTCAGATTCAGTGGTATGGCTTCTTTCGTTCTATCAGCGTATGTTTATAAATCCATAAGCATGCTTTTGTTTGACTCAGATTCTGTGGTATGGCTTCTTTCGTTCTATCAACGTATGTTTATAAATCCATAAGCATGCTTTTGTTTGACTCAGATTCTGTGGTATGGCTTCTTTCGTTCTATCAACGTATGTTTATAAATCCATAAGCATGCTTTTGTTTGACTCAGATTCTGTGGTATGGCTTCTTTCGTTCTATCAACGTATGTTTATAAATCCATAAGCATGCTTTTGTTTGACTCAGATTCTGTGGTATGGCTTCTTTCGTTCTATCAACGTATGTTTATAAATCCATAAGCATGCTTTTGTTTGACTCAGATTCTGTGGTATGGCTTCTTTCGTTCTATCAACGTATGTTTATAAATCCATAAGCATGCTTTTGTTTGACTCAGATTCTGTGGTATGGCTTCTTTCGTTCTATCAACGTATGTTTATAAATCCATTGCTTTTGTTTGACTCATTTTGTTGTGGTTGTTGTTAAAGGTTTTACATTCTTTTTGATTAGCTTTGTACTTCAGATCAAGGGGTCTTCATTCTGAAAGGTCAATATTCCGCAATTTATCTTTTAACAAAATAGTGAACGACACACCAAAAGATTTATGACAATTCAAAAAATGAAAAAAATATTTCCTTGATTACTTTCGAGCTGACTTCTGCTAAAAGTCTATAATGCAAGGAAACCGTTTTGTCATCAGTTTATCAATTAAAACGACTTTTGCCGACCTGTCATACGTGATGAACACAAC
This sequence comes from Cerastoderma edule, assembly GCA_947846245.1. NCBI lineage: Eukaryota > Metazoa > Mollusca > Bivalvia > Cardiida > Cardiidae > Cerastoderma > Cerastoderma edule. The sequence goes on along the minus strand of OX401404.1, from coordinate 27,008,700 downwards.
TCGAAATTTACGTTATTCAAGTAATACTTTGTTATTTGGGTTTCTTAGATCTAAACCTGTACCACCCATTGTTTGGCCCAGAACTGGCTTAATGAAGCATTATCTCTTTCAACCAGATTATTATTGAGGGAAGCCTCAATCCCCTTTCAACCAGATTATTATTGAGGGAAGCCTCAATCCCCTTTCAACCAGATTATTATTGAGGGAAGCCTCAATCCCCTTTCAACCAGATTATTATTGAGGGAAGCCTCAGCGGTGCCTATTCACATGTGTAGGAAGTTTGGGAATTAAAATGGCACATCAGTTGTACTGTTATATGTTCGCACTGAAAACTAGTTATTGGAATCAAATTTAGATCGTTTCTTATTTTTTAGAGTGTATAAACAGCGAACCGACAGGTATTCTTATCCAAAAGCGTAATATTGCTTTTGAGATATTTTGCATCCTGAATTAATCATGTTTCCAATAGCTATTTTAATTGTATAAAAAGCAAAAATACAAAAACTGCATTGTTTCAACGATACTTTATACTGACTTTCTGCTTTCTTCTCTTCTATGACAAAGCACCTCTGTGGTCCGTATCTTGATTGGTGGGACCCAGCTGAAAACTGTAAAACTGTACTGTTCTGCGTTTTGGACTAAGTGAAGTAGTAGATTTAGCATTGAAAATTATAGAATATGTTCCCTGGATGGTATACCGGTATTAGCCTAGGAAACTCGAGGATCATACCCGGGTTCGCCAACGGTCTCTAGTTCCCGACGCCGACCATTTCACCACCGCAGATCAAACTTATATAGGTGTTTCTCAGATAAATTTATTATGTCAGGGCTGGCATGGTAAGGCGAATTACTCACATGTCAATCATTCCATGAAATTCAATAAATTTGAGGAAGTGAAATTTACAGATTCGTCCCCCGGAAGTTGACCGATTTACGACTTTTCGGTCACGTGATGGCACGTGTCCACCATTCTTACAAAGCGGTCACATGGGGACTCTGGTATCTAAAACGATTTTCATCCTTAACTTCATGTATTTTCACTTAAACACGGCTGCACCAGAATATTTCTAGAAGGCATTTCAAGAAACCATGAGACAAAACAAGGTAATGGTCGTCAGAAGCAATTTCACAATTAGTGCGCATACTTGATACACAAAAATCACAAAGACATCAAATTAGTCATACGTTGTAGCTTAGCTATCGTTCATCAAGCAAGGTCTGATATAAGACGCAATGTTCTGAAAGTTACTGCCATAATGATGGTCTTTGCAACTATGCATTCTATATCGAAGTAGACAATTAAGTTACAAAAGAGCAACCAGGTGTAGTAAATCTAAATCCAACCCATGGACAACTTTTCCAAACGTTATAGATTAATCATGTACGGTCATGAACGATGCAATTCTTAGAACTTTTTTCATCGATTCTCCCGAAAAGAGGGACCGCGAGCGAAGAGCATTTTCCCGACGATCTTTCTATTTTATCAAATTTACTCGGACCTCCTGAGGTTTCGATGATATTTTAATAGTCTGCCATCATATAAAACGATGGTCCGCCGATCGAATTTAATAACGTATCTTTACATCAAAAGACTGCGAACAGAGAAATAACTGGCGTTTTTCTTTTGGTGTTATTTGGCCGTTTGAGGCGGTTTTATTTTCTATTTTCAAATGGAACGTACGATGATAGCCGTTTACGCTCTTAACCCATTACCAAACCATATCGCGCATGACTAGTTTGTTGCAGACGACTCTAGAAAATATTGTGGGAAAAGGGGAAATTGCTCTTAACGGACAATTTCTCCTTTTCCCACAATATTTTCTGCCCTACCAGAAGATTATTTTTCAATTTTATCACATTTTGAAATGTCGTCTGCAAACTCTTTCAATTTGGGACAGTCGAAAATTTGGCGTTTGCTAAAGGGTTATCACGCTGCATCATGGAGAGTATTGTTATGTTTATGAATCTTGCGATTTACTCAAACAAATTTGTTTTTGTTCAATTCTTCTTTTGTCTCATTGGTTTCTTTGTCATCAACTGCTGGAACGGTAATATTGTGGGACTTGCTTCGTTATAAAAGCTGAGCGTTGAAAAGTAATATAAAAAAGAATAAATTCAAAGTGGCTCGAAGACTTTATTCAATGTAATGGAAAAGGGGTTTAAAATACGATCAGCACTTTGGTTGAATTTGTACACATCTCTGAATGATTTATTGTATATATATATTATTCGAGTCATGATTTCGAGAAAAGGTCGGCCTGTTTGATGTGCTTTGAATGCTTGATCACCTTGAAAGAAATCAACACAATGCTCAATTGACACAACGTTTTATCTTCAGGATGAGTTTTTGGGTGGATTACGCTGTTTTCAACAGAATATCAGCGTCGGCAAGAGGAATGAATAAAAGGAAGTCGCTTTGTCTTCATTTAACTTCAGAAATGATATTGACCGAGCCGGGTTGTGATTCCAAGTACCTCCCTGTATTACAAGGCGTACAAGCTACAGTCGACTGTGCTAAACATGTTTTGTGGTCACCTTTATTTATTATTAACCCACACTAATTGAATGTTATATCTATGTTATAATAATTCTACGAACAAAGGTTGTGCACAACCACGAATGGTAAAATGATACGTATATGTACCAAATATGTTTCCAAAGATATTTTTCAAATACACAGGCCGTTAACGTATGTCCCCTTGCATTTCCTAACCACTTAAAAAGCAACAAAGTATTTGATTTTGAAATGTTAAATATCTACCAAAAATCGTATTATTTTTGTATTTCAGAACAAAGTGTAACTAGAGTTATTTAACAAATGATCTGTGTGCACTAAGCTTAATATATGATGCCTCTTAGCTCTAAGCATCATTTGGATATATCTTGAATAAAAGATCTTTCTTGTATCCATGTCAAAACAGTCATTTCCATAGTTAAAATATTTTTCAAAAATTCGATCAACGCGCCAGATGGTGAAACCAAAAGCAAACGGCAAGTTCGTTTTTTTATCACGATATTGTAAGACAGACCTGCTTTGGACAAGTCAGCGGGGACTAAAATCGGTAAACAATCACAAATGCAGACCTTTGCACTTAATGACGTATTCTTGTACTAACACACCTAAAGCACAAACACCCCTCCTCGCATGTTTTAATTTAGTACTGTTCCCTATTGCCTCAGACAATCACTCAAATGGCTTCTAATGATTCAGCCTTACAGTTTTGGAATCGACTTCGTGCGTGTGCAAACAGGTTGGATCCAGGCCAGACGCCAAGTAAATTGGCGGCTGGCCTGTGACCCAACCTGATTGCTACTCTGAGTATCTTTCCTCATAAAATTTAAGCATATATTTAGGGTTTTGAAAAGCAGACGACACAACAATCTATTTTTAGAAAATCACCCAGCATTCTAAGGATTAACAAGAACTACAATAACTCACATGTGGAGCGACGCCCCTTTTTTACCTGTAACCACCATGTGGACATGTGGGAATTATAGCTTTGATAAAGCTCTAGATCAGACTGTCCGATTTAAACAAATTTAACTTCAATTATGATATCCTTACATAATCAAATTATATAAACAGGTCTTAATTCAAGGCATTGCTATCCCCCTGGGGTAAATATTTTAGAGCCAGATGAGCTAACAGATTTTAGTAAGTACAAAGGAATAGCTCGCGCAAATTTAGATGGTCTGCTTTTTTCGTCACATACGTTGATTCAGATTCATTGGTTCTTTGGAAGGCAAACGAAAAGGCGTTGCCACATCTGCGTCAAACAGTCGTCCTGGAATAGCCTGTGTGGAAAACTACTAGTGTAGTCCAATCTGGAACGGCATTTTCCGCTTCCAATAGTTAACCCTTTACCAAACGCTAAAATTTGGAGTGACTCAAATTGAATGAGTTTGCAGACGACATTTAAAGATTTGATGAAATTGGAAAATAAACTTCTGAAAGGGTAGAAAACATTGTGGGAAAATGAGAAATTGTTCGCCACGAGCAATTTCGTTCTTTCCCACAATGTTTTCCAGAGTCCAATGCAACAAACAAGTCAAACTTTGTTATTGTTATGTAACGGGCTAATCTAAACATCAGTGATGATTGTAAAAGAGCAATGGTGAAGAAGGGAATTACCGGAAAATCCCGAATGGATCGCGACAGACCCATCAAACAGAGCCTCGATTTCGCCACGGAGCGGTCGTATTTCATTGCATGATAGTGAAAGATATTTTATATTTCCTCAACATCTGTTTTTCTCCGCACTCTGGCTTCTAATTACCCTAAAATCTGCTTTGTGACGGCTTTTTACTCTAATTTCCCATCTTGCGCCGCGCCAAGTCGATATTCCATTGATCGGCGATTCGGTTTTAATGACTCTCTTTGTACGATGAAAGAACAGTCTTATTATCCAAATTAAACACTTTCATTATGTTGTTATCATGCTCTCTTTACTCAGGTAATACAACGACAAAACATCAGCGCAGCTCAATTTATACGTCTTTCTGGATACCCCAATTAAATAACTTCTTTTATTCTTGAAAATAGTTCGTTGATCGTATCTTTTTTTGTGATATCTGAAAATCATTAGTGTGCGCAATGGTCAGAATGATAAAATATTATTTCAAACGCTATAAAGAAAAAAGACGGAGAGCAAGAAAAGCCATTGGTGACATATGCGGCTAAGCTCGATTCCACCAATTACAATTTTCCACAACAGAATCAAGATTGATCAAGTTGTAAGAACCTGTTTCACAATCGAGGTAAAGTAAATAAGTTTAAACTAAACCATTATTTTCCAGCAATACTTTTAAAATTTGATTTATATCTATTAATTTCGTTTATGTTATCATTTTGAGTAAAGGATCAAAACATCTCGCTGTACAAGGCACAATCTCGCGGAGAATGTTTATTTTTATGCCAAATTGCTTTCTTAATTGGCGTGACTATTATTTGTGAAGGGGGCTTAACCCATTACGCCGAGCGTGCTCTTTTACTCCCATTAAACCACTGCCTCATATTCAATTGAATTCAATTTTATTAAGCACGTTAATGTAAAAAGCATATTCATCGCTACTACAACATTGATACATATAAAGCATAGACACATTCGAAGACCGACTGTTTTGAATCTGCGTGCCCGTCGACTGCGATTTCTCTGTCGAGTATTAGACGTAACGCCGTGTTAAAGCATGGATTATCAAATACAATCAAAACCGGAAAGTTGATGGTCAACCCATGCTGGATACACAATGTGGCTATCATTGGCTAAATTATGTGGAAAAAGTAAAAAGGCCTGTTCGGACATCAGATTGAAAACATTGGTCACGTGATTCCCTCGCCTGAATATGCAACGAGAAATCGGTTTTGACGAGAACTTTCTCTGTTCGTTGTTATAGTTTCTTATCTTCAAAAAAATCATAACACAAAAAATGTCTTTTTTCTTACATACCTCATCAGCTGCTGTCCCAATTCTAATCCTATACAATTTCCCAAAAGGAAAGAGAAGGTTAACGGATTACTATATAATAAGACCTAATTTCTATTGAGAAAGTGTTTAGAAACCACTGTGGGGGTGGGGGGGGGAGGAGATTATCTTATGAAAACATACCCCTTTTCCAGAAATGCACAACACCATAAAGATAATGTCTTAAATTTTGACCTTTATAAACAAAAATTATCTGTTTTTGTTGTTCTGTTTGATTTGGACCAGAAACATAACCCCATAATACGGGGGTAAAGGTACAGCGCATAAAGTGTTCTATTTTTTATTTCATCCAAAAGTATTTAAAATTCGACCAGCTGCTCGGCTGTCAAATCATATAGGGCGGTCATACACTCAAACTACTTAAAATAGCTTAACTTTCTCGTTTATCAAGCGTTACGCATCAGGTATCGGCACGCGACTGTCTTCTGGGGGCCACAGCGTTACTTGTTCAGGGTCACTTAAAGGCACACGAAGGAGATGATAAAATAAGTTTACTGAAATAACTATATGGAGTTCTTTTATCATGATAATTAATTTTCTAATGCTGTGAGATCCTATTCAGTAAACTCCTCTTACATAAGTGATTTTGTGCTTGAAATGTAGTTGTCTCCAATTTAATTATGTTTACCAACAATCTGTTTATTTACATATTCAAAACAACGAATTCGTGTTTCGCGTAACAAGGTCAGAGTTAAAGAATAATGCAATTTGAATCATTAAACTTGCTCATCTGGGTTATTTCTCGATGGCTTTCACGTTTAAGCTGTGCTTTTCGGTTTTTTGTGTGATAAGTATTTGAATCTGACGTTAAGTTTACCAAATAACATAGTTTGATATAGCATTAGTCTCCTTTCATGAGCCTTTAACCCTTTACCAAATGCCAAATTTTCCACTGTCCCAAATTGAAACAGTTTGCAGACGACATTTCAAAATGTGATGAAATTGGAAAGTAATCTTCTTCTGATGGGGCAGAAATCATAGTCGGAAAAGGAGAAGTTGCTCGTAATGAGCAATTTCTCCTTTTCCGACAATGTTTTCCCGTTTCGTTTGCAACAAAGTGGTTAAGTGTCGTTATTGTTTTGTAGTAGGTTAACTCAAAAATTACAAACGCAAAGGACGTTGTTTCAAAGGCACATGGGACAATTTATATGTCAAAATGAAATGACGTCGAAATAATACAGTTTGTGTATTTTGGTATGATATTCAATGAACAATAGCTACTGGACGTAAAATTGGTCAATAATGTGTAAATATACCAGAGTATGGACATACTTTATGCCATGATTTCCAAACCGTTACAACGTTTTACGATCTGAATCAATTATATGTTCACTGTATACAGGTTCTATATTAAGATAAGATCTCATTTGACTTACAATTACTAACGTCCAATGCATCTCATGTAACAGTACAGCTGCTATACATGTTTAAAGAAATAAACGTTTTGTGTCCAAGTATATTTACATCTGTGAATAAGCAGTTTCAAATGCTATAAAAGGAGGGACTCTGAAGATGAGGGAAAATGTCTTAAGCCTCGTTATGCATAGGAAATATGTTCTTCAATGGTTCAATGCAAGAATATAGTTAGTTCTTCACGCGAAGTTCTTCACGAACGTAAAAAAAATACTTTAGTATTGCACTGAACCTATCATTGTTGTTCCTGAGCCTCTCCTTGTTTAGCATCATTTGTATGTGTGAAGATTAAGAATATCATGACCTTCTGCCAAAAAAACGTTATTTCGTATATGATTCGTGTACATAAAAGTGTTTATATTTTTTTCATTAAAAAAAGACTGGTACATTAAGAAGAAATTGTCTTTTGTCAAATACAAAATTGCTTTATGGGTCCCATTTTATGAGTGATGTTGTGGTTTACATAATTTTTTCTTTTAAAAAAAGGTCAATGTTTTGATCAAATATCTTTGGCTAGTTATTAGCACGGACACAATTACAAAATACTGCACTAATTATTGCGTTATTTTATACCTTTTGGCATTTAAAACAAATATTTCGTATGCATGCATTTTTCGCACAGCAGATCTAACACACTTTGACAAAAGGAAAACAATATCGATGCAAGAAATTGCGCTTTTGCAACCAAACCTTTCTACCCAGTACCGATATTGGATATGTCACATTCATGATAAATGTTTCAATATCTTTTCCAGGTGTTTTCAGTTTCAAACCAATCAAACTTTAACCTCGAGGAAAGAGTAAACCCTTAAGAAAGCCCAAAAGACCTTCCATACGTTTTTCACAAGGTTGAGTACCCGGCACGCTTGCAGCACACAGGGTCGAGTAAATAATACCTAATAATTAGGGCTTCACCGACAATATTATAGTTTTCAAGTGGATGGTTCATTTATTGCCATTAACAATGAAAAGAACTGACACAAAACAGGCACCGCGAATAAAGGACAAAGGTGGGGACAAAAACGGCCCCTTAAGTAATAATTTGATCCTCACAGTGGGAGAGTTGCGGGGACGCCCCTATTTTATTTGGCCCTTTGCTAAATGGGCTAAGCTTTTCGCTTCATTCCGAAAATTTAGGACGGTTTGTATAATCATGGAGACCGTTCGCCGTTCAAAATACGAACCGTAGCATTTTTTCATTCAATGAAATAAATAAATGACATATTTAACATGTATTGGTGTATACTAATACGAACATACACGACAGGCACATCTCAGGATGTATGTCTCTTCAAACATTAAACAACTCAATTTCCAATGTCCTTTTTCTGGAAATATTTTAAAGAAAAAAGTTCAAAACAAGTTTTCTCACTGAATGAAATATGTTATAAGTTTGATAGGTCCTCTTTTTCCTGTATGTATAAAACCATTTAAATGTCCCAGAGAAATCCCTACGATTTTCGAATATATGTACAACTGTCGTGTCGTGCCATTACTTAAGAACATACTTATATTAAAATATTCTTTAAAATATCAGATACAATACTTAATATGTCTAGCTGATCAATAGCATTCCATGCAGAATATTGACAATTCAAACACAATTATCAGTGATGCTGATTTATTTTAAAAACTTTATGTGTTAATTGTGAAATTTGGTATACTGAGTATGGTTGGTTAAATCTTGTCCTGGATATCTTTTTCTACCAACCGATTAGTCATGCACAAATCTTCCTTTAGAACGATAATCAGAACATTTAAAATCATTTTGTGATTAGAGGTCATTTCCCTTTATATTTACAAATGGAGAACACTTATAAACGTATAAAATTGGGCATAGTATTCTATTGCCCAAAAACAATTTCAAATGTCTTCAAATGTCAAATGCAGCATCCATCTGAAATTTCACGATCGTTCGATAACCCTTAGAACGCTGGGTAATTTTATAAAAATAGATTTTTGTGTCGTCAAAACCTTTGTTACATGCTTGATGTTGATGAGGAAATATACTCAGAGTAGCAAACAGGTTAGATCACAGGTCAGCCGCCAATTAACTTGGCGGCTGGCCTGTGATCCAACCTGTTTGCATAAGCATGAAGTCGATTCCAGCACTATAAGGGTTAAAGAATTAGATAACCCCACCCTCTGCCATGCTTTTACGTTAAACGGCTTTAAAGATTACAAAGCACCCCAAAGAGAGAAAAGGATTTTACGGAAAATAATGACCGAAAAGGACAACAATGCGGTTTTCCGTGCTGTTTGTCACCCATTTCCATACGTCCGCCGTATTAAGTGGGGACGGACGCTTGTTACACATTTTTATACAGTCACAATGAAGGGGTCTCTCGCTTATTTTGACAACATATAATTATGCGATCGCGCCATCAGAAAATTCTTATTTATCTAATTATCAAACAATAACGATATTTCAGCACTTTGTTGCAGACTGCTCTTGAAAACACTATGGGAAAAGGAGAAATCGCTCGAAATAAACAATTTCTCCTTTGCCTACAATGTGTTCTACTCTATCAAAAGATAACTTTCCAATTTCATCACATTTTGAAATGTCGTCTGCAAACTCTTTCAGTTTCGGACAGTAGAAAATTTTGCTTTTGGTAAAGGGTTAAAATTCTAAATGTTAAGTGGCATACCCGATAAGCGTGTGATGAAATGCATATATTAATACTTCCACATCCGAATCATTAAGATTTGTTTATTTCCAAACAATGCATATGACATTTCGGAATATTTCGCCATGGATCGAATGGTTAATCTCATGCAAGCTGATACGTGTTTGAACTTTACGCACGAAAGGACTGGCCCCTTTCGTTACGAGGCTGCCCCTACATTATACAGCTCAGGTGCAACATTTATCAGGAGGATACCTGAGGCGTGGCCCTACCCCACGTGACCCCCTTGGGTGTCAGAAGATATAAAACGTCTCCGTAACAAAACATCTGCCTTGTTCTCCTCTTAACCCTTAGAATGTTGGGTAATTTGACAAAAATAGATTTTTTTATCGTCTGCTTTCCAAAACCTTATAAATCTGCTTAATTTTTATGATCAAATATACTCAGAGTAGCAAACAGGTCAGATCACAGGCCAGCCGCCAATTTATTTGGCGGCTGGCCTGGATCTAACCTGTTTGCATAAGCATGAAGTCGTTTCCAGCACTACAAGGGTTAAATAAAGAAAAAACGCAGACCATTTTCCGTTTTTTCCCCAATTCTAGTTTTTTAATGGACGCACTTTAATAGTTGCATTTTAATTTGTTTCGTCTCGTTTCTTTATTTGCGTGGGCAAGACGAATTACCTGTGCTATAAATCAAGACCATGTCCCCTAGAGGTTTAAAAAGAGAATGAGTAACCTCAAACTTAAAACGGAATTTAGATTTATCAGTTCTTTTTTTTCTATAATTGTTTATTTTTGGATGACTTAAACCCGAAACAAGATCACCCACAGATTGTTGGTTATTCATGAGCATCTTTTGATATACAAACTGCATCGCATGGATCTTTTGAAACGTTCTTCCTAAAATGAATGCATCATCTTAACTTATCATTCGACTATTGCACATTTATGTACACGTTCAAAAAGTCATGTCAATTTTAAATGTTTAAGTTTTGTTAAATTGGTTTCTAGAAGCATTTATTATTCATTCGACCAAGAATTTATGAAACCACATATTGGGCAGCTAAGACACTTCAATTGCGATAATTTCTTTTCTTGATTTAAGCATTTGGTAACGTCTATGTTTTAGTTTATATTTTACAGCCAAGAATGTCTTCAGTGATCGTTTTAACCATCGCATATCTTGGCGAAGAGTGTACACGTCTATCTTTATTTGTATAGGGTTAAAGGTAGTGCAATTGTTTTTATGTGAAAACTTAATTATTCTATTTTACATCGATTGTGAGGCAAATGTCATCAGGTCATCTTATTAGCACCAAAGTGCACAAATAGATAAAAGCTTTGCATGCTAATGTACAGGATGTAATCCATCAGAAAAACGCAAATTCGTTAAATAACGCGAAATACGATAAATCCTTTTTTCAGGTTTTGCGTGTTTAGGTGTGGATGGATTTAAAGCTTCCGGTTTGGAAATCTTTCGACCTGCAACGATGTAAACAGCAGTAGTTGCATTGCTAATATTCATAAAATTTATACACAGAAAAAGTCATTCGATTGTCACAGGAAACCATGACAAAGGTCCATAACTCACTAAATATCCGTTCTCATTGATTACCATGACCGTTTTCATAATCATCCATTTCACAAACGATAGGCTTGTTGAAAAGGTGTTTGCCTTTGTACCTGAAACAATGAAAACATATATACGATTGCTCCTGTCATGATGATTTCTTCCTTAAAGGCCTTTGGAATGGGATTAATGCTATATCAAACTATATAATTTGGTTAACGTTTTGTCAGATTAAAGTAGATATCACCAAGAAACCTATCAGCACAACTTAAACGTGAAAGCAACGAGAAATAACCCAGGTCAGCCAATTTAATAATTCAACTTGCCTGATTATTCACCTCTGACCTGGTCATGTGATGCACACATTTTTGAACACTAATCAATATTTGTTATTGGAAATATGTAAACAAACATATTTTTGATACACATGATTTAGTTGGAAACAACTATATTTTAGGCACAAAATAACTTATGTTAAATGAGTTTATTAAATAGCGTCTCACAGCTTTCATAAATTAATTTTCATGACTTTTATGAACATAATAAAAATAACTTCATATAACTTTTGAGAAATCTATTTGTACTCAAATTCGTTTGTGTGCCTTTCAGTTGGAATCTTTGATCGATTAAAGACTTACAAATATAAACATGTCTTTTTCTTGTTTTCCTATTCTTTTTTTTATACATTATATTTGGTCAGATCACTTATCAGCAGGCGGTGTATTGTTTTGATATACGATTGTTGTTAAGTGGGAATGCGAATGCCGCTACTGTTTGATTACCGTTGTCACATCATCAGTCTTTAACCAAGACTCGATACCAACTCGTTTATTTACCCCGTGTAGAACCTATAGGTCAGGGGCAATGGAGACGACAATACATGGGTTCAATGCAAGATTATAGCAAGTGTTTCCCGCTTGTTTATCAGTTATGTTGCTATGTAAGACTCATAATAATTGAGAGAGATTCCAGTACTTGCCTGGCATTTAACCCTTAGAATGCTGGGTAATTTCCAAAAACAGATTTTTGTGTCGTCTGCTTTTCAAAACTTTAAATATCTGCTTAATTTTGCTGAGGAAGGATACCAAAAGTTTCAAACAGGTTAGATCACAGGCTAGCTGCTAGTCTATTTGACGGCTGGCCTAGATCTAACCTGTTTGCATAAGCGTGAAGTCGGTTGCAGCACTATAAGGGTTAATAATGTTCAGTAAGTGCAGACGCATTAGTAGTATGGATCCAAGAATCCCTTCAATTTAAATTAAGAATGGCGGCTACAGCGACAAACTTACAACAAAACAAACGTTCTGTTACCCGTCGAGCTAAGTCCTTATTATCAGAGAATGTTCGACAAGGGGGTGGAGCTATACCATGACAAGACATTTCGACCAATTAAATGATTCCAAATTCGGTAACGAATTCGAATTTAAAATCATAACTGTTGACATTTACAGGGTCTCAGCAATGTTTCGACCTGGTATGGAATCGGTGAAAACGTTGTGACAGATCTTTTTTTATTTTTATCGCCAAATTCCTTCTTTGTTCTCAATAGTTTCATTTTCGTTCGTCAATAGGTATATTAAGCCGTCTTCAACGCGTTGTTCCTTTAACTTCGTCTTAGACGAAAACTCAAAGAAACTATAGTGACAAAAGTTGAAATTGCTTATATGAACCGATTCATTCTTATGTTTCAACGTTTTCCCCCAGTTTCACAAATTAAAATAGAATTTCATACTTAACCCTTATGATGATGGGAAATTTTCTAAAAATATTTTTTATATCCAGAGTAGCGAACAGGTTAGATCACAGGCCAGCCGCCAATTCATTTGGCGGCTGGCCTGGATCTTACCGGTTTGCATAAGCATGAAGTCAGTTCCAGTAGTATAAAGGTTAAAAGCTCTCAATCGCCTATTGCTTATGATAACTGAGGCCAGTACAAAAGAAGGGGCCCAGTTCTGACTAAGGTGACGGAAACCAGGGGGTATAGAGAGAAGTGAAAGGATGAAGGTGAGAAGTATTGGGGAGGGCTCTCCCCCACCCCCACGCGCCCATACTGAAGACAGCGTGATTGTTATAAAAAAGGGACACCTGCTCATTTAAAATATTTACTTGGTCAAATAGGTTAATAATGGCGATAAGCCCCTTGACCCTTTGTCCGCGGTCTTTTGTGTGTGATGGGGGTTGGCCCTTATCTAGAGACACCATACTCCTTACACGTCCCTTCAATCCCTTTTCCGTGTTGTTATTGTATATTGAATTGTAAGGTTCCAACTTTTTGTTAGTGGAAATGAGTCGCATACATTCGATGGTCCAAGATCTTTTGCTTACCATCGCGCCTTTCTTTAATAAGTATTTCACGACCTAAATGATGAATTTGCATTCAATGAGCTTTAAATTCGATTAAAACAAAATCAGTAAAGGACGTTCGCTTTCCACATTTAATATTTAATCTTTATCTATAATACAAGTGCGCTTCTTGATACCAACCTCAGAGAAAGGTGCGCACATGCAGATATAGATAGGGATATTGTTAATAGAACAAAACAACTGAGAGAGGTTGAGAGGGCAGTCTTTATTTCTAAGTATGTTTAAAACATCATTAAATAGTTTATTATTACTTAAATTCTTCTACAATGATGCTTTTAAAAGCGGAGCCTTCAGCGGGCGTAGATAGGGCGTGTCTTTTGTAAGGGTGCATGGGCTCAACTCTTAGCCAAACGTCATTGTTTTATTGTCCCATATTGAAAACTGCAGCATACGAAACCGACATGTTAACCTGAATGTGAACTGGGAGTATGTTGTAACAACCCAGTATGTAATAAAGTTGCACTATGTAATAATTATTACAAAACGGGTTGAAGTTTATTACATTTTGCGTTTTTCGATGCGAACCCACTATGTAATAAAGTTGCATAATGTAATAATTATTACAAAACGGGTTGAGGCGTATCACACTTTGCGTTTTTCGATGCCAACCCGTTATGTAATAAAGTTGCAATATGTAATAATTATTACGAAACGGGTTGATTTTTTTTTCAAAGTGATTTTTTCTTTACAAACCCGATATGTAGTAGTATTCATAATGGTAACATGGTGATATTTTCACACTAAAGGTAGCCTCTTCCAAGCCAAAACAGGCTTATAAGCAAAAACCAAACGTTCATAAAATCTTTGTTTGAGCAATTTTAAAGCAAGGAAACCGTTCCGAATGATTAAACGTACCAGAAACAGTCAAGCCAAGTATCTAAAGAGCCGAAATGGGCTTATCAGCAAATTACAAAAAATATTTCAAATGTCTGTTTTAGCGTATAGATACTAAAAATCCCATCGCAAGTGGCAACAAGTACCGAAAAAAGGCCAACAGAGATGCTTGAAAGCCAACATAGGCATATCAGCAATATGTAAAAATATCAGAAAACTTGGTTGTTCGCGATAAATGTTTCAGATATGGCACACATATATGGCAGAACCTTTCGAAACGAGACACATAAAGTTAATTTCAGCAAGATAAAGCTTATCAGCGATATTGAAATGGACTATGATATCTCTTTTTCTGACGTAAGTGAAACACAAAAACCGATTGAATACGACCAAAATATGGCGAGAATCTTTGGTGAACAGCATATATTGGCGTATAAGCAATAAGATCAATTGGCTGTACAAGTAATATGATAGTTAGGTGTAGCACAGTGGTCAATGCTATGAACATACCAAACATAGCAAATGTCGTATGAAGATTTTCCGATGACAAACTTAAATGATGACTTCAAAAGGGGTAAATCTATGGTTTTATTTCAAAGTGCAGTTCTCTAAGTAAAGCCGTATTCTTATAACATTGCACTATGTAATAATTATTACAAAACGGGTTGAATTTTATTGCATTTTGCGTTTTTCGATGCCAACCCGTTTTGTAATAAAGTTGCATTATGTAATAAAATATATGAAAAGGCTTGATATTCTACAAAGCGAACTTTAAGATGCCAACCCGTTCTGTTATAATATTCATAATGGTTACGTGATGACATTTTCCCACAAAAGATAACCGCTTCCAAGCCAAAAGAGGCTTATGAGCAAAGGTCAGAAGTCATCGGAAAACTTTAGTTGAGCGATGTTCAAGCTAGGATGCCGTTCCGAATGACTCAATGTACCGAAAAAGATTAGACCTAGTAACTAAGATAGCCGACGAGGGCTTATCAGCAAATTACAATGGCGATTTTATTTATCTGTTATAACACTTTTATGGTGGGAAATCTTCACAAATAACAGCACATACCAAAATGAAATTCTCAAAGTAAAGCTGTTTTCTAATAACGTTGCACTATGTAATAATTATTACAAAACGGGTTGAGTTTTATTACATTTTGTCTTTTCCGATGCCAACCAGTAAAGCAATAAAGTTGCAACATGTAACAAAATATGCATGCACAATTTTAACCAAGTACAAAATACGACATAATTTACTTAAATTCAAAACGAGACATATGAAACTCGGTCAAAGACCTTTCAAAACGACACCAAACACGAATGTGATGTATCAACCCATTACAAACAGTAGTTCATAAGATACAAAGTTGCACGTAAAAACTAAACCAGGATTTTCTAAGCACGAAAGGCCGCGCATAATTTGCTTAATTCAAAATCAAGAGATTTGAAACTTTGTCAGGTACCATAGATTATTTCATGGTCTCTACATGATGACACTAAAGATATTTGTGAAGTATTAACCCATATCGTACTGTAGGTAATGAGATGCAATCTTGCACGTAAAAACTTAACCAAGATGTGACGCCGACTCCCACGTTCGAATGAGAAGTATTGCTCTCACTATATCCGAATAGTCGAGCTAAAAACGGATTAACATTGAAAAACACACAATGTGATGAAACTCAAACCTTGTTGTTACAATCAAAGTACTGATAGTACTAACAGATGGGTCTTGTTGATTGAACTAGGATGAAAAAAAGAAGAAAGAAGACAGACAAAATCTTAACTATAGACATTAAGTTCAATATTTAAAGGGACTCTCTCAGAGATGGAGATTTTTCTTTTTAAATAAATCGTCCTCTAAAAATAACAACAAAGATTTCTGAAGTAACATAGAACTAGACTATTGACAGCTTCCCAGTCCTGCTCGTAACTATACAAAGGGGATCTAGAACATTAAAATCGCAGATATCTAAGGGCGGGTTTATTTTGTAAACAACGTCTTAACTTAGAGTAAGAGGTGGTACTCATCAGTCTACCATCACCGCCTAGGCGTTTGTCATTCGGTGAGCATGATAAATCCGGGGAAATAAATAAGCATTATTTATACATAGGATACTACGATACATCTTCTGAAAAGGTTAACCACGGGTATTGTCAGAAAAACAAGATTAAAGACTTAACAGAACAAATGCCATTTCAAATCATTATACATGTACCTATATTAAACATTTAACAAACAACAAATGTTTAATCTTTTTAAGTTCAAAAGAAATGTAGACACCAGTTTAGTTTGTGACATATATGGGAGATGTTTTAGGAAAGGGTAGAAAATATTGTAAGAAAAGCCTCTCCCTTTTTCCTTTACATGTACTTTGCATCGGATATACGTGTACTATATAGCTTACTCGTCATTTTGATATAAAGACACTAAAAATATCGTAATCTTTGAATGCATTTGATATAAAAGGTGTCATGTCAAAATAATTTTCATAGGAAGATCATCTGCGGTAAATGCATCTTAATAAGTTTTCATCAAGATTTTAAACCATGACATAACCATCCCACTTCCATAAATACTTTAACTTTACAACTGTATTTAGTGATTATTTTGGTATAGGCATTCCATGAACCATATTATAGTGCACGTAAAGTCGCGGCCAAGTATAAAAAAGGTATACCCTTATACAAAGACTTGTGATAATGTATCCATCCGCTAATTTCATGTACACTTCGGTCAAGTTAGATGTATGGATAAAACAAATATAATACTTTTATACAACATACACTTTAACTGAGTAACTTCATTTGGCGCCTGGTACAGTTTGAGTATGACTATAGTTAAGGTTTTGTTATAACTTTAATCAGGATGCTACAACGACAAAATGTCAATCAACGTTTTCATCATTGTACACGTGAGAAGCAGATACAGAAAGAAGAAGACGTCATTAAATATAATTTGATTTTGGTTTATTTCTATGAGTTAGTGTTGCCTTGTAATTTTTTGTACAACTCGAGCACAATAAAAAGCAACTGATCTGAACTATACCGAGGTGTTTGTCATACGCACCTGCATGCGTTGAAACGTCACGATTGCTAGAAAAATACAATAAACTGCTTAAGTGGTTCCGAGCTAAAAATACAGTGTGTTTGCAAGTCAAGAGAAATCCGGATAACCTGCTCCGTACGACAGCATAGACAGGCCTTAAAGGCCAGTCAATTACTATATATTGCAATATTGGTAAAGACCCATTTTACTTTGTGATTTGCATTTTGAAGGAATATATTGTAATTCTTTTACGAAAATGATTGGTTGGGACGGTAGTTTAAGGTTCATCGATAACTAAGATCATTAAGGACGCAGTGTGGTCTGTGTATTTCCTTATTTTGGTCGTTTGCACGCTTTTTCAGTATAAGTGACGCATATAATCTCGAAAGAGTTGTCGATAAAACAGCGTATTCGACTATTCGATAATGTCGGAGAGAGGTAAATGCCAGTGAAATAGTATTTGTTTCAGGGACGGTGGACCTTACAAAATGAATAAGGTGCCAAGATTAAGATTATTCCTTTCATAAGCTGTTGAGTACAAACTTGCATGCACAAACTTTAAACAAAATTTTCTACGTACAAAAGGCCACATAATTTGCTTAAATTCATAACCAGAGTTATGAATACTGTACCTTAGACGATGACTCTTAAACCAAGTGTAAAGTACCATACCATTCAATACTGTAGTTAATGAGATGCAAACTTGCATATACAAAATTAACCATAAAGTCCAAAGGTAGCGTAATTTGTTTGAATTTAAAACAAGAGATATGACACCTGGTCAGGGACCTTAAAGTACAATCCAAACAAATGTGTGAAGTGTCAGTCCATTCCATACCGTGGTTTTATTAGTTACAAACGCATGTGAAAAAAATGACCCAAAGTACAAAAGGCCGCATAATTTGCTTCAATTCAATACAAAATATATGAAATTTGGACCTTAGATTATGACTATGAACACAACTGTAAAGTATCAACCCATTCCATACAGTAACTCGTAATTTACATACTTGCTGTTAAAAACTTAACTAAGGTGTGACGCCGACGCCCGGGTGACAAGTATAGCTCTCCTTATTTTTCGAGTAGTCAAGCTAAAAAGTGATAAGTAAAATCATTTTTCATATTGATAAAAGGGCCGTTTTGGTCACCAAACAATGGTTTGTGTCTATTTTGTAAGGCTTGTTCAAAGCTGAGCCATTTTTAAACTAAATATTGCCTCTTTTGACCTGGAAGAGATTATCCTTTGTGTGTAAACACATCGGTATTTGACCGTTATAGATTCTTGTTACATAATGGGTTGGCATCTAAAAATGCAAATTGTAATAAAACACGACCCATTTTGTAACAATTATTACATAGTTCAACGTTTAAAGAAAACAGCTTCTCTTCAAGAATTGCACTTTGCTGCGCTACCATTTGCGAAGTCTTTCTCCCTATATAAGTGTATCTAACAGATATATAAAATCGCCTTTGTAATTTGCTGATGCGCTCGCTTCGGCTTTCTTAGTTACTTGGTTTAACTTTTTGTCGGTACATTGAGTCATTTGGAACGGTATCCTAGCTTGAAAATTGCTCAAACAAAGTTCTGCTCATGAGCCTTTTTGGCTTGGAAGAGGTTACCTTTTATGTGAAAATGTCACCACGTAACCATTATGAATTTTATAACATAAGTGGTTTGCATCTAAAAATTCACTTTGTAGAATATCAATCCTTTTTGTTTATTTTATTACATATTGCAACTTTATTACATAACGGGTTCGCATCGAAAAAAGCAAAATGCGATAAACATCAACCCGTATTGTAATAATTATTACATAATGCAACTTTACTAAAAACAGCTTTACTGCGATAATAGAACTCTTTTTTCATGCGTGCTGCCATTTGCGATGTTTTTCTTACCATATTAGCTCAAAAACAAACATACAAATTCATTTTTGTAATATGCTTATAAGCCCATTTTGGCATTCTTAGTCACGTGCTTTAGGTACATTGAGTCATTTGGAACAGTATCCTCGTTTGAAAATTGGGGAACAATCAAGTTTTCTGATATTTTTACAAATCACTGATATGCCTATATTGGCTTTCAAGCATCTCTGTTGGCCTTTTTGTCGGTACTTGTTGCCACATGCGATGCTATTTTTAGCATCTCAACGCTAAAACAGACATTTAAAATATTTTTTGTAATTTGCTGATAAGCCCATTTCGGCTTTTAAGATACTTGGCTTGACTGTTTGCGGTACGTTTAGTCATTTGGAACGGTTTCCTTGCTGGAAAATTGCTCAAACAAAGATTTTAAGAACGTTTGGTTTTTGCTTATAAGCCTGTTTTGGCTTGGAAGAGGCTACCTTTAGTGTGAAAATATCACCATGTTACCATTATGAATACTACTACATATCGGGTTTGTAAAGAAAAAATCACTTTGAAAAAAAAAATCAACCCGTTTCGTAATAATTATTACATATTGCAACTTTATTACATAACGGGTTGGCATCGAAAAACGCAAAGTGTAATACGCCTCAACCCGTTTTGTAATAATTATTACATTATGCAACTTTATTACATAGTGGGTTCGCATCGAAAAACGCAAAATGTAATAAATTTCAACCCGTTTTGTAATAATTATTACATAGTGCAACTTTATTACATAACGGGTTGTTACAGTATGTTGATCTAACAGGATACAATATACATCCATCCCGAGGGAAACCTAAGCAATAATTTATTTCCATAGTAAAAAGAACAACAAAAGAAGAAAGAAAGGACGGAAGGTCTTCTGCAACTGATATTAAGCGATGCATGTTATCTAACTAATTTAAATATTTAATCATGATTAGATATATCATGTGTATGTACATGTTTATATGTTTGTTGCAAAAAAGCGTGTAAATGGTATGCTTATAACTTGTTTGGACTAACTGATCTTAAAATTTACAAATATTGTTATCTGCAAGAGTACCTAGTCCGAATGATCCAGACGTAGATATTTCTCTCTACACAGTTACAGCTTGGATCATCCGAGTTTAAGCGCACCTGGATTTGTTTCGCCCAAACGTTTTCGGAAAAAAGGGGGAAACGGACAAAAAGCCGCTATTTATACAGTCGATTAATGTTTCAATTGCCTCTTCAAATATTTGTCGTCCTCCGGTCTTAGAGACTTCAAAATACTTGAGATGACGAATGGTTAACATGTCTGCAAGATGTTTTTCGGTATTCTTCAATGGATATTATCAGTTTTAATGGGCCCGCCAATATGGTATATCCACTCCCTCATACACATCAGGATTTGCGCACCTTTAGTAAACGATTTAGATAGCTTATTTTAATTCTATTTATTTTACATCGATAATGAAGGAAGCTTGATGGTTATTAGATTCACTTTCGGTGTCTACTTCCTGGATACTAAATCAGTACTCGCGCCGATTTGTGGGCTAGTCCCGGCAATTTTCACCTCGCCTTACGGGGATCGAACCCGGAACCCTCGGGACAAGAGGCCGATACTCTACCTCTACACCACAGTCGCCAAAGACGATATGATAACTGATGTGACAAACGAGCAATTTCTGGTGATGGGCGAGATCTTCTTTTACCACAATGTTTTTCTTTTATAATTTCTAAAAGAAGTCACAATCATTTCTTGCTATTGCCATCGGGTTTTCTTTTTGCTATATATCATTTAAAAGAACATTTAACCGAGAGAATGGGTTAAATTACATTTTTCGTGTTTGATTAATCATTTTGTTATACTAATGTTCCATTTATGATAAAATGTTGACGTCTTTCTGTACTGACACTTTTCTTATTATTATTTTATATCAGACACCGTTTGCTTTTGTTGCTTTTGCAGACATGAAAGCATGCTCCATAATTTCCTACAAAATGCAAGTCATTTTGTTTATATACTGTACTTTACGCTTCTATTGAAAATTTGGCTCGTTTTTCTATCGACGTATTAGTCTTAATTTCTTGTTATGGTCTACGCTTGAGTTCGGCTTTAGTTTTAATACAACCAACATTGAGACAAATCTATAAAAGCTTTAAATCGATGTATTTTTAGAAGCATCTTAAAAGAGAAAACGGAATAAAAGAGATCAGGACGTTCACAATATACAGATAACAAACTATTTGTTGACTTTCGGCATCTTTTTAAGGAGAACTGTCTCAACAAAAAATGATTGGTCTTTACATTTTATACTATATCAAGCAATTGATTTGACCCCAACGTAGCTTCCATTACCAATCAAACTACGCTCTATTGTTGAATAAATAATCGTTATCCTAAATAAATGTTTCTTTATCGGCAGACGACAGTAATGACAGTTGTTCAATGTTACGTCACCAGGCGTTTTAAACCAGACCACTCGATGGATCCTTTGTGCAAAATACTAATCCGAAAATGAAAATGTTGTTAGACAAAACTTTTGAAAGATGGATCGACATTAACGATTTATCACCTAGTCCGAATGCAGGCATAGATTTTCTACTTGTAACACATTTTCAGCTTGGCTCATCCGAGTTAGTCATCACCAGGAAAAAAGAATATGGCGGTCTAGAAGCAGTCAATTTTAACCCAATACCTAATGTGAATTGTTAAAGTTGAATGAAACAGTAACATTGATACTTAAGGTAATCATGGCGTTTTAGTTAGAAACTACTGTGGCGATGCAATTACCCGTAATTTCTCATTTTGTCACAACTGTTCCTTAACCCTTTCCCAAACGCCAAATTTTCGACTGTCCATAATTGAAAGAGTTTGCAGACGACATTTCAAAATGTGATGAAATTGGAAAACAATCCTCTGATAGGTCAGAAAACATTGTGGAAAAACGAAAAATTGCTCGTTCAGAGCAATTTCTCCTTTCCCAACAATGTTTTCTAAAGTCGTCTGCAACAAAGTGGTCAAATGTCTTTATTGTTTGATAATGGGTTAAAGCTTCTGTAGTTGATGGGTCAAGTATTGTAGAGTTGGTTGAAACATCTTCTCAATTGAACAATTAGGGCCCCTAGGCCTAATGGCTGAAGTACCGAACTTGAAACCACATGTTCTCCACAAAAGTATCC
The DNA here is from genome assembly GCA_947846245.1 of Cerastoderma edule. NCBI lineage: Eukaryota > Metazoa > Mollusca > Bivalvia > Cardiida > Cardiidae > Cerastoderma > Cerastoderma edule. The sequence goes on along the minus strand of OX401404.1, from coordinate 26,986,294 downwards.
CAACAACAAGTTCACATAACGTGGTCTTCATAAACAAAAGTCATCATCACACCGCGCCGTTTTCAAACGTCGTCTGCTACAGCAAAATAAAAAAAGTCCGTCTGCAGCTGGTAAAGAATTAAATGTCACGTCAGAAATCCGTCATCTCGAAACATGATCACTGCGTAAGGAAAATTGAACGAAATTTCTTTTCAGCACTATTGCTAGTAGACGACATATCTAAACAGTATATAAACAATGTTTTGGTCATCATGGTAATAAGATCTAAAAGGCTTCAGTGGCGTAGCTTAGCCATTTAGTACGTTCACACATGGCTAGGGGGTCTCGAAACATGTTCCTCCGTGAAAATTATATTTACTATGTGCAATCTGGTGCAAACTTCGGATGTTTTCAACAACCAAATGGACGTTACACTTCAGGCAAGAATAAACATGAAATCAATAAGAGATGCTCAATGCACACCTTAGATTTCCATTTTCTATGGACAATGTGTACGCAGGTGCGTACTCTGCGTACAGGTAGCTATGCCCCTGGATTTATCTAGTTATCAATTATATCTTTTATGATTTTTCACAGAAATCCCACTCACACCCACGCACATACACATTTGTGCTTTAAAATATCAAATCAGTGTGAAAGTATGCTTAAATTCTGTTTCAATCAACTGACTAAACCAATACCAAACAATAACGACATTTGACCAGTTTGTTGCAGACGCCTCTGGGAAACATTGTAGGAAAAGGAGAAATTGCTCTCAACAAGCAATGTCTCCTTTTCCCACAATGTTTTCTGTCATATCAGAAGAGTATTTGTTCAATTTCATCACATTTTGAAATGTCATCTGCAAACTCTTCCAATCTGGGAAAGTCAAAAATTTGGCGTTCGGTAAAGGGGTAAACATACATATTTAACAACGTAAACAGTATGGCTACTAAAAGCCCATTGTGGCCAATGAACTCTTCTCTTAAAAAATGGCGATCGGACCCTTCGATATTCAACTTTACCTTCTTCCCATTGTAAAACACGGTATTGTTAATAGAAGAAATATCTACCACCATTTCACTCTTCGACGATACAAAGTTTAAAACGATCCCGACTCTAAACATACGTATCTTTCATTCCCCCTCCCAACAGTTTGCATGTGAGGATAGAGAGGAGCCATCCCTCTTCATATCTTACACCATACATACAAGTATGAACAATTCAACTTTTAATTCAAATAAAAACTGACTTTTCCTCGATTTCTTTTCCCTAAAACTCATTCCGACAAGGGGAATATGGCATAGTTACCAGTTTCTCCCACTGTCCAAATGGTTCCTTGTTAAAAACATTTTCTTTTAAGAATATAATGATATATTTGGCCTTTTTAAGCGTAGCAAAAAGTATCTGCAATGTATGTGAATATGGGTGAGTAGAAAAGGAGTACTTATGTGATAAATGGTTTACAGGTATTTCCAGTATTATATTATTCATTTTTGGTTATCATATGGATAGTATTTAACTCTGGTCAAACTTGGTGTAATCAACAAATAAAACAATAGTGCAAATATGTGAGAAATAAGACCATGAAACTCTACACATGATCGAATTGGGTCAGGTATAAAAACAGCGTGTTTTCGCACGACACATCCACGACTGACAGCACCTTCTATGGTCATACATAATAAATAACACGATTCTCCGGGCAAACAATATGTTTACCATCAGTAGGACGGATCGCTTAGTCACCTTCCCCCGGTCCCCCCACGACAGGGTATCTACAAGACACGTATCTGACATCTATAATCCTTGGTGCGGAAAGTAAACCCGCTAGCGATGACCTTCTATGTCCAGTAACTTTCTCCTAGTATACGGAGCTTTAGTGTCGACCCGGTCTGGCTGATGTCATTCTATTACAGCTGGGATCATCCGAGTTAGATTCGGCCGAAATTTATCAAGCCAAAAGCAGTTACTGGTATAGATAAATAAAAAAATGATAACGGAGTCTTTCGAATATAGTATAAGAGCAAGTTCCTCTTTTGTCAAATGGTGTTTTAAGGTTGACCATTTCAGGACCGGTAAAACAAGTACATCAAGTGACGAGCAAGTTCTTGTCTCGTCATAATCGTTTATTTTCGAATTGCCTTTACATAAATGATAATATAATAATAGAGCCCCTGTAAGATTGTCGATTTAAAAATCATTTCCAGAAATTATCACCGATGATTTGAATAACTTTGTTGGCTGGTAGCTCGTAACTTAGATAAGATTGACCTTAAGAACAAGGGTTTGAGTTCGAACCAACCGGGACCAATGTTCCTTTCAATATCAATCATGTAAATCTGGACCCTTACCAAAATCTTCGACAGACGAATTAAACTCTTCCAAAAGTAGAGAACGTGCAATCTGTCGAAATCTACTTGAATCAATCCGATACCTAGTAAACATCATTAGATGAATAGACTAGTTAAGCCAAGTCCTTTTCTATTGTTTATTGGGATATAGGACATGTATTTGGCATCAATATAAATACAGGGTCACTCTTTGATAGTTTCTATAATTTCTGAATGCACATAAAAGTATTGTCACCAAATCAATGTGTATAAATTTATGAAAAAGAGTATAGGAATATGAGAACATTTCTTGTGTCAAGTAAATTGCACATTTGTCATTGTTCTTTTATTTCATTTGTTCACAGTTTTACCCGTGTAAGACAAACAAGACGAATGTTATTATTTGTGACCGGTCGAAACTTTTGGCACCAGCACATGACAGAAAGTAACAAGAAATAATATAGGAATATAGAAAAGGGATGATAGTTTGGGAAGGATATTTGCCTGATATGCATGTTTGTCTATCATCAGTAGCATTACATGTTCATATATTATGTTCATTGTCGCTGATGTATCTTCTTTTCTCATTTTCATTTTTTTTCTTTTCTTATGTTGTTTATTATTTCTATTTTGGGTAAACATTATCATCATATTGGTGAACAAATAAAATCAAACAAAAATCTATGTTGTTGCAAAGAAACCATTGGGACCAATCGATGAATTGCTCATTGGGATCAGGTGGACAATCTGTTCATTCAGAGCAATTTCTCTTTTTGTCACAGTGGTTTTATAAAGTCTACTTCAGCAAATGCAGTTAAATAAGGTAGCATGGAGTAAGGGGTTACGTGGTTCTTTATCCAACACTTTGATTGAAGAGAACAATTATCTATTTCCAATGCTGTTCTCGGTGCTAAGAAAGCAAAAGAAAATACTTAAACACAAACAATCATCAATAAAGTATGCTACTAATTCCTTAGTTCAGTGGGTACATTTCCATATAGGTTCCATATAGGAAACGTGTGCAGTGGAAGGAATCACCGTGTGCTTTATCCGAAAGAACTTCCTGACCGGCCGTAGCAAACAAGATTCGTTCCTTCTACTTAAATGGCAAATTAATCACCTTCAAAGAAATCTGTATTCAATTTCCCAGACATTAAATGGACCCTTCTCCTAAGAGACAGGTAGCTTTTAAAAACCAACGGAGGCATGTAGATTTCGATCGTTACTTTGAAAACATGTAGATTTGCTATCATAACATGTTTTTTCATTAATATGAATTACAAAAATACGCGTAACAGAAAAACAAATTGCGTGGATGAGTTATTATTGCTCTTCTAGCACTGCTGATGGGTTGTTTTGATATTGTAGATCCGCAAGAAGGGCTCGTAATTGAGCCTAGCACGCAAAAAAGATCCGCTTGCGAAATCGACGTTTTCTTGACAAAGTGTGTACCAGAGTCGTCCATTTTACTTATATGAGATTTAAACTCTTCTACAAATAGTTCAACGGAGGGGGGAATCAATTTTCCTTTTACAAATTGTCTACCAAGCAGAAGCGCTTTGGATCAGACAGCGCGAACGCGCCGTCTGATACAACGCGCTACTGCTTGGAAAAGCATTGATGTTCGTCTTTGCACAATCAGGCCAAGGTATCAGTGAAAAGGATCTAGAGTATTGAAAGTAAAACGGCTGTAGAGAAAATTATCCTGCGGCCTTCTCACTTAGTCACATTTACGGATTAGCATTCCAATCAAAGGAGCGCTCCGGAGACCTTGATTACAGTTTAATCTTCTTAAAACCGAAGATCCTTGTCGTCTTTTTTGTCTCCGCCGTTTCCTTTCCGGTTGTCGTGAATTAAATCGAAAAGCCACAAATAACGACAATGGCTCCGTCGTAAAGCGACTCTGGGAAAAGCGCGCGCTTTCTGGGATCCTTTCAATTTTACGGAAATTAAGACCGCTGCGATATTGAATATGAATTGAGGCATCACCACTTGTTTTTTTCTCGCGTCTTAACCCTGAACACTTTCATAATTCTGGTTTTATTTCTTTCATAACCTCTCGAACCTCTATCGCGTGATAAATATCAATATTGCTTGAAAATCAGTACGTGAAAGTGTTATTTTTTTACAGTTTGGGTTCTTGCTGGAGTCACATTTCATATCCTTCTCGGAAATGGAAAGAAAACTTGTACAAATAAGTCTTCATTCAAACTCAGATTACAATTTAAACGAATTCAATACAATTTTCAATCGTTGTCTGCACATTGTTTAGATAATGAGTGGTCGTTAAAGTTTTAAATGCAATAAAATTAGTCTTATTAAAGCCATTCTTTGTCCGCTTATGATAATCTTATTGCACCAAGATGGGTGTTTCCCATCGCTTCACTTCATAAGGTTGGTCACAGTCGAGATTTTACTTGCTGATGAGGGACTATTTCAAAACGTTACCACTAGATGCTGCGATTGAGCACGATGTACTGCGAATGCGGAACATATCGTAGCTTTAGTGGTATTGTAATCAATTCTATCAAATATGAATCCCATTTTTACTTATTTATAGGGGATCGAGGACAAAAAGGCTTTAACAAAGAACACACTCTTAAACCATTGGTTGGTCTAAATTTAAAGTAAACTATTTTATATCAAATCCAGCGTTATCGCTATTGATAACAGCTTCTGATCAATATATATTAAACATGGTCAGTACTTGACTAAGCCTATTACGGACCAATCAGGGTCCGCAATTGTTCAGTTTACTTTTGAGAAAATACAGCAAATGGTGATGAAAGTTCTTTGCCATTCGTCACATACTACTCCCTGTTTTTAACCATTATTTCTTGCCTATGTTTATGTACATACTCGTGTAAATGAAATTGCACAATTATCAGAAATGACAAAATTGGACAATAGACATCGATTTCTCCATTTGTCTGAATAGATTTAATACAATGCAACGAACTAAAAAGGGTGTTTTCCAATATGAGTTCAGTTTGGACCTGTCGAAATCTCCAACATGATGGAATAGGTTCCCTTAAGAATTCTGAGTAATTTTCTAAAAAGGACTTTTGTGTCGTCTGCTTTCCCAAACTTTTTAGATATCTACTTAATTTTGTTGAGGAAAGATACTCAGAGTAGCAAACAGGCTAGATTACAGGCCAGCCGCCAATTTCCTTGTCCACTGGTCTTGATCTAATCTGTTTGCATAAGCATTAAGTCGGTTCCAGCACTATAATGGTTAACCGTTGTTCTTTAATAAGATGTATTTCGTTTCATTTCATACATGGGGGCGTTTGCATGAAATTCTACATTATTCACAGCACAATCTAAATAATCCCCAGCCCTGGCGTTTTAACATATTCCCCTATGACGGTTATGTTACTGGTCCAAATTGAAAGAAACAGCATACGATAACGGTAGCATACCGCATTTTTATGAAGATATCAGGTAGAAAGCACTGTGTCAAAACGATGATTTCTCTTTGAGAGCAATTTATCTTTTTGACACAGTGGATTTCTGCAGGAAATGCGATAAAATGATATTTCACGGACTAAGGGTTAATCTGTTAACAGGATTAATAAGAACAATTCAATTCGTCTTCTTCGATTTATTTCCAATTGATATGGATGACGGATCAAACAGAATCGTAATTACTGTCTGATAGGCAATCCCTTTTTGTTTGATTTGATGGATTTCTAAACTACGTCAAGAGGTACTCTTTTCCATTTCCATTGCAATATCAGAATCCCATATGGTGGAGCAAGACCAAGGGACACACTTGTTTATTAGCAATGTTCTTACGATTGTAGAATTCCCCAGAAATATACGGAGAATTGGTGTCAAACAAGGTATTAAAAGTTTTCTATCGTTTCCTCATTTGAATATTTCGTCATTATGCAGGAAGTCGCAAAATCCAAATGATGAACCCCCAGCAGGCGAAGCTGGAAAAAAACTGGTATTTGAACCTACTAAACATGGACCTTTGTGACGTCTAGTTGAATCTAATAAACTTTAGGTAAACATTTTGGAAGGCCATTTAGGCTACCAGGTGTATTCATTAATAGGTCATTTATTACGGTATTAAATCAGCAACGATTTGTGTAGTCTAGTATAGTCTTAGAGGCACGTACAAATGTTCCTATCTTTCTGTGAGCAGCCCAAGTGGTCTCCAATAGACCGTTCCGAATGCTGTATTTCTAACCGATTATAAAGTGGCTTTACATCCGCTGCACCACAGTAGGTTACCATCCGCCATCTTTGCTTCACAAGCGGCTCAACTTCCCTAACATATCATCGAATCGTGAAAACAACGTTCTCAGTCCTTTACGAACTTTTCAACTTTTCCTTTCTAATCTCCTGTTCAAGTTATAGAAATTTTCTATATTTTAGCTATTAACCTCAACTAACTTTTTTATTTCGTTTCATCCTTCGTTTTAAACTGTAGCGCCATTTACTGCATAGTGATAAAGTGTCAAAGGGCTGCTGTGAAAAGAAAACTGCTATGTTTTGTACTATACCAATTGCTGGAACGTTACGGTCATATGTAGAATGTATTGGCTTTCATCGATACTAAAAAGCCATAGGATTATACAAAAATATTGCAACCACACAAAGACTTGGCTCATAACGTCTGTCCGATCTATCAAAGAGGAGAGCTTAACCCTTTCCCAAACAACACATTTTCGAATGTCCCAAATTTCAAAATGTGATGAAATTGAAAAATATTCTTTAGATAGAGCAGAAAATCTTGTGGGAAAAGGAAAAAATGCTCATCACGAGCAATTTCTCCTTTGCCAAAAGTTTTCTAATGTCGTCTGCAACAAAGTAGTCAAATGTCGTTATTGTTTGGGAAAGGGTTAAACTACATTACATATGAGGAGGGGTTAATCTTCGTTTGTCGGCGACTTTTTCGCGCTGAAAAGGGTTCCTAGATTCTGTGCCAGCCTGTTGTAGAGGTAGCGATAAAAGAAAATGTTTCTCCAAATCATCGCATTTACAGCAAAAATCATTGTTGCAAAAATACACTGCAATCTTTATGAACATCCACTCTTTGAAAATTGTTTCCAGTCAAAACTATGAAAACGGATTTGTATAGCTTATTTATTTTCTCTTCTGTGGTTGCGTTTAGTCATAAAGTTCTAAACATGAACACGTGGTTATATATACTATTTTACAGACCATATTGTTTCCTTGGCTATATTTGGGAAACATTGTGATAAAAGAAGAACTTAACTGCGATAACGAGCAATTTCTCCTTTTCCCACAATATTTCATCAAGTTCAACGCATTTTGAAATATCGTCTGCAAACTCTTTCAATTTGGGACAGTCGAACATTTTGCCTTTGGTAAAGGGTTAAATTTTACAAACAGATACTGTGTCATTTTACAAAATACCAAAAATATGAATAACACTTAGAATGGGAGTCCGCCACAAAAGATTGTCCCAAACTAGAAAAAATCAACTTTGGTGTTGAAAATGACAACGATTACAACCAAAGATTCCTCTCGCGACAGATCAATCCAAAGACAATTGAAAAAACAAACATGATTTATCATTAAAGCACAAACATAAAATAATTCATTGACTTGCTTACATTGGCAAAATCGGTTTAAAATAGTACTGGTTGGCAAAACTAAAGTCGTAAAACAATTGAAATAAAACATGTAAGACACAATAGATGATAGAGCCAATTTTAATTGACTCTACAAAATGATTAATCTCGTAAATTGTAAAAATCAAAATAATGTAAAAAAAAACGTGGATTAATTTTGTCTGCAGCAGTAAAAAGTTTCTGCTACTGTAACGTGTACATGTGTTACAAAGGTTCATGGCGAAATTTGACTAGAAATCAACACACGAAAAAAAGGTTTATAATGCATGAAGATGATGTTGCCAATTGAGACAAAAAAATAGTCAATGAATGAAGAATGAGCAAATCATCATAGTTGTATGATATTTTGGAAAACATTGAAGTATTTATTGTAGGTTCATGTTCTCTCAAGATGAGGCCATAATGTGTTATATCTATTATGTATATGAATTGATTGTTTGACCAGTTGATTAAGGACGTTTAACTGTGTGTGATGAAATATGGTTTGAATGGGATCATGTAAGCACAAAAAAAAGAAAAGAACAAAAAGAACTCAAACACACAAATTAAGTGGCAATTTCTTTAAACATTTTACCAAACACAAAATTTTCGACTGTCCCCAATTGAAAGAGCTTGCAGACGACATTTCAAAATTTGGTGAAATTGAAAAATAATCTTCTGATATGGTAGAAAACATTATGGAAAAAGAAGAAATTGCTCATTACGAGGAATTTCTTCCTTTCCCACACTGTTTTAAAGAGTCGTCCGCAACCAACTGGTGAAATGCCGTTATTGTTTGGTAAAGGGTTAAAGAACCCAATATTGCAAAAATATAAACTGCTCATTACTATACGATAGATTGTGGGAAATATCCTTCACATCGAACTAAACTCTCGATTATCAATCAATTAACCCATTACCAAACAATAACGACATTTGGCCAGTTTGTTGCAGACGAAAACATTGTCTGGAAAATATTGTCGGAAAAGGAGAAACTGCTCTTAACGCGCAATTTCTCACAATCCCTCAATGTTTTCTACTCAATCAGAAGATTACTTTCCATTTTCGTCACATTTTTAAATGTTGCCTGCAAACTCTCTAGATTTGGAACAGTCGAACATTTGCCGTTTGGTAAAGGATTAAGTTACGATTTCTTTTAAAGAACTCAACGTTTCAAAAGTAAAAACTGCTCATTACGGTACGATAGAAAGTGGGAAAATCCGTCACATCGAATTGAACTCTCGATTCTTAATCAATTCAATGAAGGTATTATGGTACCTCAACGAAGTTTTAACTCAACGATATGCATGATAATCCATGTCTGAACAATTTGCGGTTTTCTCGTACGTTACGGGTGTCTAACGTCAACAGTGGCAAAACGTGACAAACACGTGTAAATTGCGATAGTTTTCGTGGAACATATTCTCTGTAATAAATAACTTCATTCACACTGTCGTTACCAAGGCAACCCTTACTTAATAAATACACAACAATGAAAAAACAATGAATGTAGCACAAATAATGCAATTGGATTGGTGTTTTAAATTCTATATTCGTTATCAGCAGCCCTATTTGTATATTGCAGTATTTCTATGGCGGCTTAGTCTAATTCATTATTCTCTAACGAGTTGGTAGCAATATATTTACAAGTAATGATTGCGTTTTCAAAGGTGTATTTCAACTATGCAACTAGATAGAAGTTATTGTGGCCAATGGAATAATATGCTTTCTGAGCAATTAATTCTCTGGTCAAAATGACTTCCATAATTATCATATACGTCAAATGATATATCGATCTTGTTCTTTGAGGCGTTTGTCAGGCCAGAAACAAGCGTCTAACCGCATTCGAACAACCAAGAGAAGCTACCGGGTCAGAAACAAGCGTCTATCCGCATTTGAATAACCAAGACATGTTCGAAAAGCCTAGTTTAACGAACGTGTGTATGATGGTTATAACAAAATAAAAGATGCCTATTGCTGAATGATAACATTATTATTTAAAACTATGTTGAACCTAGGAGAGATTGTCAATGAATTAGGTTGGATACACTTTTTGACTTAATCTAATAGAAACTTCACTTCAGGAGTAGAAAATCTTTGTCGGACAGGTTCAACTTGGTATATGGATGTTTGTGATCAAAGTACATATACTGTCTGTCCTGGTTTCAAGACTGTTTGTTCCATATGTACATATGGCTAATAAATTGATCAGAGACTGGTTTATTTCAAATGTTTTACTAAGTGTCTTATGAAAAAGTTTCGAATGTATTCAAAACAACATTTCTTCTTTACCAATATTGATATTAGAAAATCTATTGTAAAGTAACTTTAGCTTCCAATGACGTGTCACAAGACAATATTGGACTTTTGTTTGAGATACTAACTTTTTTTAGATCAGTTTTGACTGAGTCGTTTTTCGAGTCCAAATAAGAGGAAAAATACCTTTGCTAACTATTTCTATCTAATTTCTGTTCTTAACCATAATTTATGGAAACTCAGTATAAGCGCACTGACGAGTCTATTCGAATGGGTGCCCTCAAAATAAATATATCCATTTTATTTTAAAGATTCACATAACAATCCCCGACACGAACGCTTAGCTGGATCCCAAAATAGGGGAATTTGAGTTTGTCTTTGGCTCTAGTTCAGACAGTGGTCGCTCATGGCCCGATCCGTTGTTGATTTCGTTCTGCCTTTTCACCATCTGAGACAGCTAATTAAAATAATTCACTCAACAAATACATACAAAGAAGAAAAATAAAATGACTAACAAAACAACGTAGCCTACTCATGTCAATATAAATAACCTCTTAAGTTATTTGCAACTAGCTACCATTTGTCTGTGTTTAGGCATAGGCTAGAAAATAACAGCCTGGCTAATAATTATGTTTGATTTTGCTCGATGGTCTTCCATAATGATTATAAATGAACAATCAGATTTCGATATAAATGAGTAATCTTGCTGTTATTTATTTTCTCACAATCGATAAATGAACTTAATGTAAGACAACAGTTTTTCGCCTTAAAATGGTACTACGTGTAAAACCTCTACAACAAGACCATACGGTTTGTAAGCACGTCTTTTGCACAACACGTGTTTCTAGCATGCCTATAGTGTCGCACCTTGGTGAAGTCTAGTCCATGCAAACTTAAGTCAGAACACACGAAGAATTGTCCATTCGCAAGCTCTCGGTCTCTAGTATCGTTCTCTCGAGATCGTTTAAATCGGGTACCAGCAAAACGACACAATGTCTTCAAACATTGACTCCGTAACTATTTTGGTTCCCCTTTGCTTCTCTTATATGTACTATGACTGGTTTCCGGTTCTCTATGCGTCACCAAGCTGTTCCATCCAGTTTGGGGATTTAAAGTATTCGGGAATGGCGTCATCAAGGCGGGCAATGACCTTGTAGATGGGTTTCTTCGGTTCGGACGGTTCGCTGTCCTTACCAGCCGAGATGGCGTTGAAGAACTCCCGGAGTGTGGCCTGGATTCCGATACGGAAATTCTCGGGAACCTGCAAGATAGGAGAAATATTTGATGAACAGAAAAGAACGGAGGAGTGTTTTCCTTTCGACGAATACGTGGTACGCGGTACTTAGTAAAGTGCATATATAAATTGTTTTCACCAACGATTTGCCACGCAATCTACATATCTATTGCTAAGACTTTAAAGATTGTTTAAAAAACAAAGAATTGCTTTTGTGCGCGAAAATTCCTCCTTTTTCATACAATAAGTTCTACTTTATCAGGTCCTAGTTTATGAGTGCTTATTTCTTGTTTAGTTGTTTGGTGAAAACTATTTCAGTACACCATGCGCCCTGTGAAGAAAGGTAACACAGTCTTCAGGAGATGTTTACGATAACGTGTTAAGTATTGATGGAAAAAGCCGAGGAATAAAACTTCAACAATTTCCCGCTTATAACACCAACGCAAACATTTACAAAAGAAACGATGCCAAATAAGTGAATAAAAACAGTCCGCTCGAAACAGCATCACGTGATCAAATTGTATGAATCAAAATGGCGAACACCGTCCTGAGAGGCTAGTAAATTATGTTTAGTTTGCGGAATCATTTCTCGTTCCATAATAGCGCCTTCGCTCCGACTTCCACATTCGCAATAACAGTCTATTGAATTACCATCATATCCTGATTCAATTTGGTTGATCATATTTTTTTTCATATTGTTTATTGTCTATATAGTGATCCACACGATAGTGCGGCACGCTCGTGTTTCTCCCGAAAACAATCGCCCTGGCTTTATGGCCCGCCTTTAGAACCAATAAAAGCCATCTTGAGTCTTTGAGTTTCGGGGAACAGATGAGATCTTTGCGAGCTCTCATAAGCTCCATGATTTCCTAGGGGAGAGCCCGCTGAAAGCATTGAGATTCTTTTCAGAAGAATAAAGATAAGGCAGGCCCGATAAGGCGGCCAGAACTAGATTAACGGCGGGAAAGGAGGCCTAGATTAGCGGGAAATTAAAGAATGCATTACGACTAATGACGGCGATACGCGATTCACAGTCATGCCATGGCCATGTCATTATTTCCTGAGATGCATTTACGGGTCCCTAGGCACCAATGGAGCCCAGTACGCAATGGTTTGGCTTTTTCTCCGGGAAACTTCCCTCATTGGGACACACATTCTTCGGAAACGTATAAAATTTGGTTTCCTCTTTAGAAGTCTCATACGCTTAGTATTTATAAACACATATGTAACTAGATGAAAAAGTTTGGCAAAAGTGAATGACTCGGAACAAAAATGTTCTAAGAATTGTCTGTTTTGTTTAAGATTACTTGTCACCACTTAAGCGTTGTACCAAGAAATTTGCGAAAGACAACTTATGAAAGATCGTCTGACGAAATGTCAAAGTCTGACTGGAGGCAGAATCAAAATAATTACGACAAGGGCATACGTATAACGCTACTCAATAAACTCCGACTTTTAGCGTTTGAGATGTTGCCTGGTTAACAAGTCTTTTTTCAGGGGCGACTTTATCTAGTTACACACATTAAACAAGGAAAACAACAAAATAGACATGCACTTATTCTAAAATCTGAATTCAAGCCTTAACCTTTATAGTGATGGAACTGACTTCGTGCTTATGCAAACAGCTTGGGTCCAGACCAGATGTAAAGTTATTGGGGGGTGGTATGTGATCTAACTTGTTTGCTACTCTGAGTATCTTTCCCCCATCAACATTAAGCAGATATTTAAGGTTTTAAAAAGCAGACGACACACATTTTTTTTTAGAAGATTACCCAGCATTCTAAGGGTAAACGATCAAGACGAGCGTTGTTCATTAACGGATACAAATCTTAACACCTCTTTCTCTATTTTGTCTGCTAAAGACACGATCAACGGCGTCAGCAGAAGGAAATTGGTATATGCGTGGTGCTTTATACGGTTTCTGGTTTTCTTTGAATCATTGTTAGAAAGCTTTTCGCATTTTCTATTGAGGAGATTGCTATCTGTCGTCTGGCCAAAGCCTTTGTACTTCTAGACGAATCACTTTCTATCTTCTACGGCACTCTGCTAAAGTGTAATAAGAAGCAGCGTGTGAAAACAGACCTGTGCTCTCTCTTCTCTTGGAAACGACATTGAATATGTAGATATTGAACTTTTTTGAACGGAAGGAGAATTTGCCGTCATATTGAACAAGGAAACTATTCCTGAAGAAAAGCCCCATTACCTTAGTAATGTACGAGAAAGGCTCTCAATGATATTAGAATAAACGCTTATTGTATGTACTATCTGAATTTGGACAAGATGCAATGCATCTAAACCATTTAAGAAGACCTAGGTCATCAGGGTCTTCAAGTCAACATCGAGTCTCTTATATCATGGATATCTATTCGGACAGACAAATTCCATGTATTGTATTTAGCTAAAACAGATGAAGTCCAATGCAAAGCCTTATCTGTTAAGATTGCTGAAAAATAAACATGCTTCAAACCTGCTAGTTCGGGCTATTCAGTGTGATCACTTCATGGCTGAAATAGGCTCAATTTAGTTCCAAAGTTTGAAGGACTTTATTCAATTACTTTCGACTGTTCGTATGGACGCCCGCAAGCAATTTTACTCCTGATATCATAATCTTAGAAAGCCAGATGCAGTAAAACGTGCCTACATGCGTTGAGAAATAAACCCGGAGAAAATGGATGGTCGACAGCTCTCCCCTGAGACGCGAAAACACAAGAAAAATCGTTTATTGCTTCCGTAAAAGCGAGGTAGGGAGCCTTATCCAAGCCTTTTCTAATGACATTCTTCATTCTTCATCCGCAATTGAAATTGTATTCCCTGACGTCTGTAAAGTGATATTAATATTGTAAAAGTAAATGTGCATTAGTTAATTGTATCTTCGCCCCCCAATATCTTCGTCCATTTTCGCTGTTGATCAAAGACCGATAGCGCATTATTTCTTCTCCCAGTCTAAGCAATATCCTTTCCTCTTAGAAAGTGCCTTACCACTTAGTGGGAGAATCGCTATATAGTTCTACTTTCAATTTTGAATACTTATATACGGAATGTTGAAATAGTTTTATCGAGGAAGTGATTTCTTAGAGAAGTTAATCAAATGGTTTTAGTAATTCTGTTGCATGTTATATTACCACATTACTAATTACTTTGTTGAATTTGAAAAGAACATATGTGAATGTTACAAGGCAAAAGGTGAAATCTTTATCACAATGTAAACCGTCTTAGAGGTTTTTCTTTTTCAAATAGAAAAGGTCGAATAGAGCGAAACAGATGTAATAACGCCATAGGTATATGATACAATGATGATCCACGACCGAAAATATAAAAGAAACTAGTAAGATAATACATTGGGCACTTTTAGCGTTGCTTTAGATAGAATCAACGTTCTCTTGGAGAGCTGGTCGATGGCAAGAAGGGGAAATGGCTAATGGGCTGTGCGCGACACGGTTCACATGAATATTTTATTCCGCCAACAGTGACTTAAATGAAGGAACTTGACAGTTATGAAGAAGTTATGATGAACGATTCCCCGCGTTTAAAAGAGCCAGTCAGACCACTGACGGTCATAAACCTCCCCGGATGGGCTGTGTTGAATGTATATTTCATGGGAAAGTGTCCCTATACCCAATATGGTAGTGTTCGATTGCTTTGCTTCAAAAATTCATTATGTGACAGCGCTCTTGCAATGTGACAATATTGCCGTTTTAAGAATGTTAGTATTTTATTGCTTATATGGTAGTGTTCGATTGCTATGCTTCATGAATTTATCATGCGACAATTCTCTTCCCTGTGAGTCTGTGACAATATCTTCGCATTCAATATGATAGTATTTGATCGGTTGTCTATTTATCAAACATTTAACCGTTATTAATCTGCCAAAGGGTTTTTCGTTCATTTGAATTTAAGAGGTACGACCTTTGGCTATATAGCGACAAACTGGATATCGCAGCTTTATTCATAAATTTACCAGTCTAAGGGATTTTAAAATTCGCTACTGAAGTTTTTTTTAAAGTAATTTTGTTTAAAAAATTATTTCGTGAGTATCCTTCTTTTCCCAACAGCAATATCTAATAAGCCGTCGGATTATATACCATAAATTAGCCACATGTTCCAAATGCCATCACCTGACTAAGCTTGAGACAGCAAACAAGTCTTTTTTTTTTAAAGGGCCAGAGCCATGCTTTGTATTAAAGCTCAGTTCCATAGAAAATCCCCTTTGTACAGATGTCATGAAATATTCATAGTAAATATTACTCAAAAGGCATATGGAAAGCGAAGAAAAGCACATCAAACAACCATGTCATTTAAAAGCCCTTTACAGTGCTACTGTGATACACGTTTGAGCTAGCCGTCTTTCTAAACGCCTTCAATATACCAATAAACAAAATTATATATTTTAATCCTCTTGGTTAAAATGAAGGATATTGAAACATGCATACTTATTCCCTTGGAAATAGTAATTTTTGAAGTCGGGTGACTGTTCCAGGTTGATAAACCTAAAGGAATCTTTTTGGTTGGCGAGAAAGGGAAACCGATCAATTGTCGTTGTGTTAATTGTTCTGTTACAAAGACTATGTATTGATCGGACAGTGCGGGGAAACCAATAGCTCCTTAATTATGATATTTAATCGCGTCGTACTCTTGTAAATGGTTTGTAGGCAAGTAAGAACTCAAAGCAACTGGAAGCGAATGCGTTCAGAGGTAGTCAAGAACTAGATTCATATGAATCTGCCTAATTGGAATTCTATGAGCAGTTTGACGAACCCACAAAAGCTCACTTAAGACAAAGTCCCCCGGACGTTTACATTCGATCGTCATTCTGACCGACTCCCCAAAAGTGAAATGTGTGACTAGTCCAAATTGAAAGCAACAGCAGCCGACAAAGGATTAACACGACGAGAATGTTTTCTTCGTGGTAAGGGTAGAAATAAGTGTGGAAATGAAATAAGATATGATATTTATAAGCGATTTATCCTTTGTCACGTAAGCTTCTTTAACTGTTTGCAGCAAATGCCACTGAGAGATTATTTTGTTGAGAATGGTAAGTTAACAGTACTCGTCCTGAAGCATTAACTTTCATCATTCTATGTATTGTTGTGTTAAACAATCCATGGTTTATATATAGCATAAAGACACATGCTCCCACAAAATATCACACAGGAAGGTTATTGCAAAGACCTAATAAACGTAATGATAATGTTTATTAGGTCTTTGGTTATTGTAAACCATGCGTTTTGTCCTTAGTATAAATCAAATTGAGTTCAAAACCATAGCCTTCGATACCTAAACAGATAGCGTACATCTCCGACATTACGGTCATAGTAAACGTCAAATGTGCCATAGGTGTTCAAGCATTACAGTTTATACTGCTTTTTGAAGTTTCCGTTCTTTTCTTTGATCAATAATTCATAATTTTGCAGGTTTCCTTTCATGTGTAACGGGGAATTACAACCCAAGTCATTTAGAACCCGATGTTTTGTGTACTTGTACTTGTTCCTTCATAGATCAAATCTAGTAATCGAGGCAAGAGGTAACAACTCTCATACTTGTGAATTGTTTATTGTACCTCCTCAAAACTTAGATATCCATATGTATGCAAGTATAACATTTGATGCTTAGGTATTTCTCTTTGTAGAACAATGTGTGTCTTAAAAACAAAAGCATGTACTGTATCAAAGAGGAAAAATCATTAATTACAAGCAAAACCCTTTTTTGTCACAATGATTTTAGATATATTGACATTTCCGTGGATTTTGTATTCGTTTTATCAATTTTTATTCAAGTATATTCTATTTATTCATTTATCATTCCTTTTGTTTTGGTCTCAGTACATCCAAAGAATGGTTCCTTATTACGAAAGTAAAAGGAGTGCTGTTCAAAGACGGATTGTACGAGATAAAACGGTTTTCAGCACCGTTTACACGGTAGAAGTCTCCACCGATTCACCGCCTAATGACCCAATAACGACGTTCCGCGATCCGAAATAACGCGCAATAATCGACGATAATTGGTATAATTGTAGAGGGCGCTATCGACATATCTATGACCGCCATTATTGTACCGTGCACAGTGCGGTGTGAAAGCGTTTAGTCTGGGGTCTGCGAAAAGTAGTGATCACGATCAGATCAGGCGCTTGACCTTTTGTTTACTTTAGGAACTTCGTCAAGACTTAATACCATTTATGTTATTTTCCATGTTTTATCGCTTGATTATGGTGAACTGACGATCTTTAATGGTACATAATCAATGTCACAACCACGCATGTGTATGCTTTGTTTGACTCGTTTATGTTATAAAAGTTTTCGTTTTAAGCATTGTCCAAGAAAGGAGGACTTCAATTCTTTTTAGGAAATGTAAAAATCTTATTGTACTGCGGTTAAGACTATTCCACGTAATTTGTATCACACAATAAGAAATTTAAAGCTTCACTGACAAATATCATAGTTTAACCCTTGTAGTGCTGGAACCGACTCATACTTATGCAAACAAGTAAGATCACAGGCCAGTCGCCAATTGAATTGGCGTCTGTCCTGTGATCTAACCTGTTTGCTACTCTGAGTATCTTTGCTCATCCAAATTAAGCAGATGTTTAAGGTTTATGGAAGCAGACGACACCAAAATCTATTTATAGAATATTACGCAGCAATCAAAGGGTTAACGCCTCTGGAAAGGTGTTTGTTTGCCGCAGTAAGGTTAGCTGTTTTCTAAACATGTCTATAAAAGGGACGACATCTGACATATTTACAATAAGTTATCCATATACATCTGGAATCTTCTACTATTTCCGATTCCCATACACCAACTTGCCCTTTCGAGAACACATATCACTACCTCTCTTCCGGCAAATACAATAACAAAGCGCAATAGTCACATAAACACAGTTTGTGGTGCGTATATCAGAGTAAAAATATAAACAAACCATCTCAATTATTCTAAAATAAGAGAATTGGTTTTGTTTCTCAGACTTAAGTTCTTGGCCATTTCTTTCACTCCATTTGCCTTCAGAATTGAAACTGTTATCACAGTAGTGATAATGCCTATTATGTTATTGAAGGCGTTAACTGAGAAAAGGAAACCCAAAAAGGTACTGGCCAATTACAAATTATGATAACTCATCATAATCGGTCATTTAAGACAATTCTGATAACCTCTCATGATATATGACTAAGAAATAAACGTAATAATGGAATGGAAATAATTCTATATTCTAGACCACTCAGTATTTGTTCATCGGAATTGTCAAACGTCTATTTCACGGTAGAATGTCCTTTGGCAAGACACATTCCCTAGCCTAGTACTGATAATTCATCCATGGAACATTAAATAATGCTCAAGATTGAACCCTCTTTGTTAATTGAATTAGATGTGGTTAAAAAATGGGTCAATGGAATCGCATTGGGTGGGGTAAACTCACCTCGATTTGATTGTTTCTGTTATAATGTAGGTTCAGGACCCGATACAGCTCAGAGTCCGTGGTGACGACCAGCTCCTCGGCGTGCTTGCAGCCTTCAGCGATAGCCTGTCGGGCATACTTCTCCATCTGGATGTAGTAAAACTCCCTGGAATATAGACACATGAATGTTGTATATATGGCGAAACACATCTTATAATACAGCTGAAATATAAATAACTTAATGTTGTATATATGGCGAATCACGTAGTTTTTATTTTTATCTATCTATTAAGGTTTTAAATCACATCAACTTTATTTAATTTATGGTGTGATGCCTGGAAACCCCCTAATTCAACTAACCATAAAGGCTGATCAAGCCATGTAGAACGATCGGTTTTCCGCGAGTCAGTCGGGAGACTGCCTCTCATTAAAGTCCAAACGACGTCATCGGAATTTGAACCAATTTTGGAGAGGGACGAACCTAGCGAAGTCTTAATAACGGATGATAGTTGTTTTGTTTTTTATTCAAAGCTCATTAATGTTTAGATAATGACACAAAATAGTCAGTTCAATGATATGGTTCATTTTCTTAATGATAAACAAACCTGGTGAACCACAAAATAATATCATACTAGTTTAGCGTTGTCGATAACTGTAGTCAAACATTGTTCGTGAATTGTTAATGATGGAACCGATCCAAAGGGGGGAGAGAAAAATGACTGTTACAAACAAAGCTTTGTTTTGACACAATATGTACTATGTATCTTAAATCATCTGCCTTAAAGCAGTTTAAACAAGAAAAGAATAGGTCATGTTCAAATACACAAATGACTAACGATCAACTTGTTAAACATTTCACTGCAAGTGCAGTCTTCAATAGCTTATATGTCAAGTCATCGAATAAAGAGATACAGCACACATGGGTGAAGCCTATTATTAACATTTATTTCCTTTTTCCACAAAGGTTTCCTATGACATATGTTACATGCATGCGAAAAGAGAGAACAATTTATAATGTAACAGGCCGATTCGACCGACTACAGCTCCGGGAACAAGGCGTGCGAAGTTGTTTACTCTGGCATCAACCATCCGGCTAATTATTAATAAAGAAAATCCGCCACGACAAACTGTTGCTATTTACTCAATCTTTAAGATTATTAAACGCTTCTCAGCTGCGAAAAAGTAATAATCCCTATATTCACCCTGTACCCTTTGTTTGGCCCCGAGCCGGTTTCTTTTGTTAGATCAATGCTTGAGATTATGAGATTTTGCAAAGTATCAAAGGCGAAAAGGAATCCTTATCCAAGAGTTTCGGTCGGTCACTGTGCAATGTCAATGGGATTGAGTAAACCCTTTACCGAACGCCAAATTTTCGACAGTTCCAAATTGAAAGGGTTTACAGAAGACATTTCAAAATGTGATCAAATTCAAAAATGGTCTTCTGATAGGGCAGAAAAGGATTTAGGAAAAGGAGAAACTGCTCGTTAAGAACAATCTCTCCTTTTCCAACAACGTTTTTTTTGCAGAGTTGTCTGCAACCAACTGGCCAAATGTCGTTATTATTTGGTAATGTGTTTAGAGTGATTTATTCATATTAGAAGACGAATGATATGTTAAAGAAAGTCGGTAGTTATTTGTTTGAAATGTCTTCTAGAATATCCTAGGTCTTCAACAAAGAATTCTTCGAGTAATCCATTGCTTTAAGATTATATACAATAAAATTCTTCAATTAACAGTTTTGGTCTGCAAAAATGCTTGAGGTGAATTGTCTTCCAAGATATGTTTTAAATCACCTTTCAAATAACCATCAAAAGAATTTCAATCAACTATGGTACTTTTGATACAGTTGGAAATTTACAAGCCATGACTTCACGCTCTAGTCTTATTAACATATGGAAACATTCGATTTAAGACAAATTGTCTGGCGTATTCAAGTAAGGTTATGAAATCGGACAATGTGTTCTTGTCAAGAAAAAAATAGGTTCACAGCCCGCCGATTTAATCGAACAAATATTAGTAATTGTTCACAAAGCAAACATTTTAGCACGGGTCCAAGAAACAAAGATGTGTTTAATATCAACACGCTGATCTTTGTGGACACATTAATACGGCGAGTAAAGCACTTTCTATGAATTAATGGAACCTCCTTCACCATTGACATGTAACACAAATCTTTCAGTAATTCATTCGACAAATTCTTGAGGGAACAAATTCCATTATTGACCAGGTAAACCGAAACGAACGCTCTCGTGGCGTCGCCATGACACTAGAAAGGTTGTATCTCGTACAGTTTGATGAAGAAGATGCGACATTTTTATTTTTTTTTAGTAATACTATCGAACTATGGCAACAGTGATGGTTTTCCAGCAAGTAACAGTGGTTTTCGTTCGGTTATTCTTTGTACATACTACACATACACGCATGCAGTATTTATAGCATACCGTATCCATGTGCTTCAAAAACTACAGAATGGGCAATGACTTCCAGACATTTCTATGCGCGTCATCCAATTGCACTTATGGGGGCATTGTAGAACAATTCTTTTATTTTAACACCATACCAAACATCATTCAAGAGTCTTCATGATATACATGTATACCAGAAAACAGGAAATAAAACCTCGGGTTTGAATGTATAATTCAAACTCACGATAATAGGAAGTTTAAGCAATTTGATATATTTTGGATGCCGACTCTCGCCACACGAATACATCTTTGTGAATTTGATTCAGAATACCGTATGCACCTTGTCTTTTGAAAAAAAAACGAGTTATGAAAGAGTGCAATACTGCAATTCTTTGCACGCCAATGCAGCATATAAGAACACAGGTAGTATGTCCTTTTTACAAAGATACTATATAAAATGTAACTTTGTATTATGTTCTGTTCTGTTATTTCGGCTCAAACCTTTACCAGGTGTGCCGTGCCGTTCACAAGTTTTAGTTGAGTACAAAATCTGTCGGCGAAAATAAAGAGTTTTCCTTATTGACTTGTGGGAGCAACAAAGCGGGTTCGTTAAGGCGCGCTAAATATCCGTTTGTTTGCTTGGACATTAAACAGCGGTCTTTCGGCGCGTGCCCGCTAATTCCAATATCAAACTTAGCGCGATAAAGATTCAATTCTCCCTTTCGCCGTATTTCCTGGATTTAAAGCTATTCCGTACCCTTCGCCATCGGAGTGTCTCCAAGAAACTGTAAGAGAGGCTCCATATAGTTCATAATAAGCTGAATGTTCTTGCAGCAATTGTTATAATGGTGAAATAAAGGTGCTTGTTCACCAACGTTAGGAAGAATTTAAAAATTAATTGCATTTTAACTGCAAATCAGTTGTACTGTTAAATACTGTGCACTGAAAAATATCAATTGGAGGCAAAATCAGATCGTGTTTAATTCTTTAAAGTGTGCATACAGTGAATTAACACGTATTTAAATTCAAAAGCGTGACATTGACATCTCTTTTTTGAACAAGCACCCTTTAAAATGGTCGTGTATGAATTATCGGCGCTGCAAAAACCAAAGGGCAGGACTCATTCATTAATATACAGGTGAAGCGGCCTCGAGGTTTTGCAGCAGAAAATTAATGCTTTGTTCTCACCAAGGTACAATATGTGTAAGGTGTTCGTCTCCAGTAAAACCAAAATGTCGTGTAGCACTCTTATCAATGAAATTGGATACCAAATATTTCAATTCAAAGCGATGTGCTTTATTCGCCCGTATCAACGTCGTTTTCACGATTGTGCGATTCAACTCTACACATTTACCTGTTTTTAAATATTTCAAAACTGTTCGGTTTACATTGTAAAAACGCATTTTACTGGGACAAAAGGAATTGATTGCCCTTCCGTATGGTTTCAATTAAATAAGTCAAGAATCTTCGAAATACTGACAAAAAAAAAACAAGAATCTATTTTCATCAGAATCGTGTATCGGTGTGTCAAATCTGTAAGGTATGAGGGCGTACACCCAGATCAATTGTCCACAGAGCCCTGTGTTTTGATGAAGCGGATTCAATAACAAATCACACTTGATCTTGTTACAGCGATACCTCAGAATCCCGCTAATTAAACCCGTTTCTTTTACACCGAGCCGCCATATTTAATCCGGGGACTTAGTGACGTCACGCTAAGACTCAGAACGAGGATTTATACCTCGTAAGGTAATGAAGAAGGCGTATTAGGAATGTTTATTTAACCCTTATAGTGCTAGAACCGACTTCATGCTAATACAGACATGTTAGATCCAGGCCAGCCGCCAAGTAAATTGGCGGCTGGCCTGTGATCTAACCTGTTTGCTACTCTAGGTATTTTCCTCTTTTGAAATTAAGCAGATATCTAAGGTTTTGGAAAGAAGACGACGCGACAAAAAAAAACTATCTTTAAAAGATTACCCAGCATTCTAAGGGTTAACCCTATCTCACCTTTGGCTGACAAAGGTTAATGGTGTTTTTACATGTTAAGGTTTTTTATTTTGAAATACAATGTGGAAAATACGTCACTTTTCTTTAGGGGAGAGAATCCTTCATTCCACATGACTTCGAGTCTGTGAGATTTCTTTATCATTAAAGGTAATGAATGAGAAAGAATCATTGCTAAGTTAAATTGATGTCTCAACCACTTATTTGGGGAAAGAGTTATTACATGGTCTTTAATTCTTATGTAAAGAGTTTTGTTGTGAATTACACAATCACATGATAAGAAAATCCTCCACGTAACAAAAGACGGGTTTAAACCAAACGGCATTTACCGTGACAGGTGGTATATGAAATGGATACATTCTATTGTCAAAATGAATTGGCAAATTCTGATTTGATTTCACAAATTATTAAAAGCTCAAGCTGAACAAAAAGTTTAAACGAAACTACAACAGGTCAGAGCTGTTGCTTCAATGTTACCTATAATTCTTTATCGATAGACCAACGAAACCGACGCACAACATTATTCCATCAAGCTTGAAATAAGCGACATGCATCTTCAAAGCCGGATAGATTCATCACTCCAACATCAACTTCACTTCCATATTATTATTTGTGTAATTCTGATCCCAGAAATGGACCTTTCCCAAACAACAAATGTTCGACTGTCCCAAATTGAAAGAGTTTGCAGACGACATTTCAAAATGTGATGAAATTGAACAATATTCTTCAGAAAGAGCAGAAAACCTTGTTGGAAAAGGAAAAATTGCTCGTAACGAGCAATTTCTCCTTTTCCTACAATTTTTTCTAAAGTCGTCTGCAACAAAGTCGTCAAATGTCGTTATTGTTTGGGAAAGGGTTATATGCCCATTTGATCAAGTGTAATGAAATGTGATTTTTTTCATTATTTTGCGTAGTCTGTACACATGTCTAATAAACGATTACTCACTAGTAAAGGCTACCAGTAGGCTTAATGAATGATGTCCGTCACACAGGGAGGTAAAACATGGGACACGAAAATGATTGTATGTATCACACCTTATTGAAATAAAGGATGGATCGACAATGAATAAAGAAGAGTCGAAGGTGTGTTTCGATTGAGATCATCCGGAATAATCGTGAAGAATGGACATAAATAGCTCTTATTATTTGTGTGTTTTTCGGCATACTGTTGCAGGAAGGCCGTATAGAGCTTGGCTTGCCATCGCCACGCTGAAATGTTCTTCCTTCATCGTTTAAATGCTTAAGGTACGACTTTAAAGACCTACAAGACCGATATACAGTAATAGGTCAAAATGTCAGTTTCAGTGTTCCGCAGCTTCATCCTCATTCGGGGACCTTTATTTACGATCACGTGACCAGGATGTTGATGTCTTTGGCGGGAATTGTGATGGCAGAGCCTGCGAAATTTGCAGCTACAAGTTTGTTTATGTTGTAAACATCTTCGCAAAGTTGATAAACAATGCCCGGTGAAGGTGTGGGAAATTTATCGTATATTTATTTTGTTTTTAGATTTTTGTTGTTATTATATTTTTGGGACGAGATTGTCTGCGGGATTTGTTTCTGTTTTGACGGGACTCCACTAAAGCGGCCACCTGTTTTTTTACCGCTGTAAATGCTGGTCACTCGAGAGCTAAAAATAACCGCAATTCACTTATGTCATTCATCAATGAACCACGTTGATGCAAACCCAAAAGGTCTCCTTCATTCTGATAAAGGAGAGTTGACATTTCGGTTTTACAACAGAAAACATCCGAAAAATATAATTCACGAAGCAAGAAGAGATCTGCCGATTGCAACAGTGCTACAGACATCATCTTGTAGCACCAATAGGCAATGGCAGTGCTACAGACATCATCTTGTAGCACCAAAAGGCAATGGTCATTTTGCGAGACTTGAATATGTGTAATGCAGGGGATGCAGCCTGTTTGCTTTTAAAGAGAACAAATACTGTTACACCCATGTGTTTGGACCTTGTTTCCCCGTGGAGAGAAACCTAAATGTCAAATGGTATCTTTTCGGCAAGTGTGATTCATACTTTCCCACAGCTGAAAGGCGACGAAACATATGACATGCGACATATTTATACGGTGATGATGTAAGAATATGTCAACAAAACATCTAGGAGACCTTGGTCCATTGCCAAAATGACACGACCGGGACCGACTTGAAGATCGTGCATATATATGTGTGTCATAGTTCTGCAAGATTTTGAACCAACATATCCTAACAAAGTTTATAATGGTATCCAAAAATGTTAGTTTGTTTTAGAAAAGTATCTTTATGAAGCAATTGCTGTGTAATCTAGCTGAAGACATTTGAAAGATCATGTAGAGGTTTTTTTATAAGAAAATAAAACAGCCATTATGCTTTATTGCGAGATCCATATCGATTTCAAAAGCATGTGAACACTGTAAAGCAAGAATAATAGCATCTTATACAGAAGACAATAACAACCACTGTTACGAAGTGATGAATTGCTTCTATTCAACAATTTCCCTTTTTGTACGAGTGACTTCTCACTAGTTTTGAAAGGAAATTGGCCCAAATTGAAAGCAGTTGCAGACCACGCCTATAAAGTGTTATTCATTAACGGTTTACAAGCATCGTATGTTGCTGCTTTCAGTTTGGGCCAGTCACAATGTCCCATGTGTGGGGAACGGATTAATGGGTCAAAGACATGGGTCTGCGTATAAACGCACTTATTCTTGTGTTTAGTTTCCCAACTAACGCTCACTGATAATTGCTCAGCGAAATAAGTGCGTGACTTGACTAGTAACAAATGCATTGGATCTGTTTTGACGATGACTGGCATAAAACACGTTATTTTTATCCCAAAAGCAAGTGGTAAGAAGCTAAATAAGACCAGAACGTACAAATGAAAAATGAATTTGATGATTGATGAAATGCAAAAAAAGAAACAGAAAAAAAAAAACCATCAAAACCATAGAAGAAGTTAAACACATAACATCGTTTCGTTTACAATACCCATGGTTTTAAGATTATGACAATTCTATTTGAAAATACTTTGATGTTGTATGTTTCATATCTCCCATAAAATTGGCTGAGCTTGTTCGTAACAAGTAATTTTCCCTTTTGGCGCATTGGTTTTACGAAAATGGAACTGACAATGCTTTATGTTTATAGGATACTGTTGTTCTTAATTTTGAATATTCGTTACACCTAAAGTTTGCGTCAAATTAAGAACAATTCAAGAAGGGGCGCGCATTACAAAGGCCGGATGCTGGGAAACAAAGTGTTGCATCCACTTTAGAAGTTTATAAACATTCTGGATATACGACAATTAATCGTGATGTCGCAAATGGAACGGGACGATTTTCGAATGTCGTAATTAGAAATCTGTCACTTTACGTTAGTTTGAGAATTCCGGTTTCTGTAAACAACAAGTCAAAGCCCGTTTATATCGGTCGTCTGCCAATATTGACCCTTTCTGCTTTCTATGGTGAAGGCAATTAAAACCGGGAAGTTTCTCAGGTGCCGGCTTAATGCACGCAGTTGGTGCTTCATAGCAGACGACTTGGGTGAATTATTGTTCAAAGAAAAGCAATTTTCAAAGATTACACATGGTTTAAAGCAATCAAATCATATACCCATCACATCAACAGTTGGAACTATCATTTTTGACAATATGATATCAAGCAAACAGATTCTTATATGGGCCTTATTATTATATACCCTAATAAAACCGTTTTTTTACTTTATCTGTAAAATTCACTTTGACAAAGCATTGTGTATATATAAAGCATGTTGTATATATAAATCAGACGAAATCAAGATAGAAACAATTGTGAATCTAATAGCCGATTTCAGTTTTGTTTGGATCAGATACACAAGAGGGCCATTTCCACCTTTCAAGATGTAATCTCAGATCAGATAAAGAACAGTACACTGCAGCCAGCTGAAGGCACGTGTTTGTAAAAATCGATTTATTTTCAAGATAAATAAAAGCCAATTTTTATTATGATGAAATCAATAAGTAAATACCTTTGTTTAACCGAACACACGTGAAACGGGATGAAGTCGGATTTTATATCAACGATTATGTACATACCATGAAAGAGAAATACGACAATAGGATTGTAGACCTTTTACCTGTCTCTATCAATTGTTTGTCAAGTATTCTAGGTTAGAATGTGAACCAATAGAGCAATAAAGAAAATATGTTCTTGGTATTCCCTTTCCATTTCTTCAGTTTTTCCCACTTCAACCCATCGGCAATAGACAACATAGGAACATTTGTATCAATGGGAAAATTGTGCATTCTAAACAATTTCTTTTTCACAATGGTTCTTCACGAAGAACTGTTATCTTGTCCCGTGTTGTTGCTTAATAGTTGGAACAGTGACAAACTCATTCAAGGACCTTTATCTAAAAGAATTCAAAGGGAGGTACAAAATGGTGGCCTACCTGAAATTGCTGAACCACTTGACTAGCTGCGCTGTGTTGTTCTTCTTGAACTGAACATCCGGGAAATACACTTTCAAGATGGCGGAGCTGGGGTACCGCACGTAGAAGAACATCAGCTTGGCCTTCCGTAGGTGCATCGGTGTTAATGTATCGGTGTGTGAAGAGTTAAGGAAATCAATTCAATACAAAATGGATGGCAATAGATTAACTACTATATAACCTAGCTACATACATGTATTACCAAGGTAGTTTTGGTTACATCTACATCTACCACTTACACATTTTGGACATTAAACTGGTCAAAGTCGAAAATCTTCAATGAATTGTCCTTGCATTTACACTTTGATACAGAGCATGTCACATGACAGGCCAAAGTTATAACTAATTGTTGCGCCAAAGACAGCTACATGACTAAATCATATGTTCAAACTTAGACACGTGAATCACTGGATTAATATTTGACAGTGAAACCTGGGTATACTTTATTATCAAAATAGATAAGTGCGTTGAAATAAGATAAACCTATACAATATGAATTATCAGAATTTGAAAGAGCTTGTAGGGTAACTTTATATTCCAGAGTACCGAAACAATTTTACAACAATAAAAACAAGAAAGATATGGAAATGCGTTGCACAAACGATACATCGTACGCTATTTTTGTCTTTCGATAATTCCAAACCACAAACGTCCTGTCTATTCGCATCACGTGACAATGTACATTAAACATAAACACACGTGCAACTCTGTCACAGTACCGTCAATCAACATTACAAACCAATGTACAGTGTGCCAGGACATGCGATGCCATGAAGGTATGTACTATCAAAACCCCATGATAACCAACCTATGTACAGTGTGCCAGGACATGCGATACCATGTGGGTATGTATCAAAACCCATGATAACAAACCTGTGTACAGTGTGCCAGGACATGCGATGCCATGTAGGTATGTACAGTGTGCCAGGACATGCGATGCCATGTGGGTATGTATCAAAACCCCATAATAACAAACCTATGTACAGTGTGCGAGGACATGCGATGCCATGTGGGTATGTACTATCAAAACCCCATAATAACAAACCTATGTACAGTGTGCCAGGACATGCGATGCCATGAAGGTATGTACTATCAAAACCCCATAATAACAAACCTATGTACAGTGTGCCAGGACATGCGATGCCATGTGGGTATGTACTATCAAAACGCCATGGAAACAAACTACCTCTAATCTATGCCAATGCTTATAGATAGAAAGCTAAGTCTGTGTTAACCCTTATAGTGCTGAATAATCTTCTAATAATAGATTATTGTGTCGTCTGCTTTCCAAAACTTTGATTATCTATTTAATTATGATGAGGAAAGATACCCAGAGTTGCAAACAGGTTAGATCACAGGCCAGCCGCCGATTTACTTGACGGCTGGCCTGGATCTAACCTGTTTGCATAAGCATGAGGTCGGTTCCAGCACTACAAGGGTTAAGATCGTTCAGAGTGTTCATCATCTTTTTTATATTCAAATTAACCTTTATATCGTGAGTCCATCTGTTGACCTTGTCCCTTGTATGAACAGGTTTAGATTTATTTGTAGACCATGTGCAATACATTATGACAAGTGGGGAAATTAAATGGTAATGAGCAAGTTCCCAAAACGTTACACTAATTACAATCTTTAGTAAACGGCAAAACAGTTTTTAACAGTGTGATTTTCTTTATGCTGCTATTTGGGATATGTGTCTTTCACTGCAGTTTGTTCGGAACAAGAAAAGGGTAAAATAAAGACCGGATCATGTTTTATTTCCCATTGACGCTTCACCTTTCACTTTCTCTACTCTTGAAATTTACCAACAGACTAGGTCTTTAACAGGGTATTTACAAACCAATGGCATGTTTTTTCAACAGGAACTTTCGATTCGATTAATAGGGTATTGTAAATGCAGCTCTGAGATCATTGATGGCAATATTTGTTTTGTTTTCTGACTCTTTGATAAGACAATGACAGGTTTCGTCGGTATACCTTAATTACTTAAGCCCTTTAATAGGCAATCCATTACGTTGAGTATTCAGCTGCAAAGCAAGAAATGGCTTAGACAAATAAATAATACAAAAATGAATCTTAATCAAATTAAATGCATATTGAGTCTTAAGACCTTTCAAACATGAGTTGGCCAAAAAATATGTTGCTGTTTGGTGAAAAGTGTACAAGATCAAAAAGGAAATCTAAATAATTCAAGGGATTTGCTTTGAAGAAATGACTGACATGTACAGATATCACTAAAAACTGAAAGTAGATACAGCGAATATAATAAAACTATAAAAAAAAATATTTCCTAATTCAAAGGTTCATTTATGTTTTAGGAGTGTAAACGGTCTATAACTTGAATATGGACGAGTCGAAATATCCCGTCTCCCCAGAGAAAAGAGGGCGGGTTTATAAGACCAATATTTTCCATTCAAACTATCGTTTTTCCACTTGTGTCAACCGCAAATAATTGGGATAATTATACGGGATGCATACATCGTCGTTGAAAGCTGATACAATCTTGCGGGGTATTTATAAAGCAACTCTACCCATCATAAAACGGTTGTCTTGGAGTGTCTTTCGAGAAATCTATGGATTTTCTCCTCTTTCGTTTGTCATACTTTCATGGACCCCATTCTATCCATTTATGCGCTTAACATGTCTGTCCTTTCGGGAATGTGACCTTTAACTTGAAAGGAAAATGTGCAACTAGGAAATATTTTCTCTAAATCCTGGTAATTTGTGTTCCTTTATCTAAAGCACAGGACTGCTAGAGATGGATTTAACGTGGCTCTAGGTTAACAATATTATTATGACTAAATATAATTATAGAATTTGTCTCGTATGTCAGAGAAGTGACTTGCGTACCTGGCCATCTATCTAACCAGATTATATTCTAAGTAGCCTTTATTCAAAGAAACGACCATTCTTTGAATTACAAACAAGCGGATGTATTTTAAACCAAGAAAAGCTTTGAACTATGGGAATAGATATTCGCTGAAGGATTTTGCATAACGCGCACGTGTAATGACCAGTCTATCCAACAATTTTAATGGGTGTTACATTTAACGAAACGTTAAGATACATGAGATTATACAGGCAGAAAGTTCCCATTGAGAATGTAATACCCATGAAAACAGCTCACACCCATCATATATGCAACATTCATATCTCTCAGATATTAACGCTAGATGGAGCTCTTATCATAAAATGTTAAGATATATTGGACAAGAGACAGATCATCTTGAGTTATCTGCATGTATTGCCCATGTATACAGCTCACACCTAGCATGAGTGCCACGTTAACCCTTAAAATGATGGGTAATTTTCTGAAAAATAGATTTTTTGTGTCTTTTGCTTTCCAAAAGCTAAATATCTGCTTAATTTTGATGAGGAAAGATACTCAGAGAAGCAAACAGGTTAGATCACAGACCAGCCGCCAAATTACTTGGCGGCTGGTCTGGATCAAACCTGTTTGCATAAGCATGAGGTCGGTTTCAGCACTATAAGGGTTTTACAGCGTACACCTAGCATGAATGTACCCATCATATTTCTCAGGTTTTAACGCTAGATAAAATCCTTCTCACTAAAGTGATGTCGATAAACAATCACCAGACACGCCCATCGTCCTCGGCACTTCAATAGTCCCCGACTCAGGCAATATGCTCCAAATCAGAGACAATAAAGGCATTGATTGGGTAAATAAATGAGAGACTCTTGGAGAGTTTAATCAATGCGATGACCGAAAAGAAAGTTCACCGCGAGCTGATCGAGCCATCTTTACTCACTTAATACCTGGTCTTGAGAGATGATGAATCGGGCAATTGTGGAACATTGTTCCAGGTATCTGAGACTATTTGTTCGTAGGTAGATCAATAGCTAATTCGTGTCGTGAAGTTTGAGATGCGTAACGTTTGCTTCTTAAATTTCAACTTTCTTTGAATACCAGAACTTAACTTTGGAAAACATATTAAGTGAGTTCAAGCTATTACCTGACAAGATGTATGATGTATGATGCTGTTAAGTGTTTAATCTCCTAATTGACCAATGCGATGTTTCGTCACTTTCGATAAAAAGGATCATATCTATATTTTATCATTTAATTGAATATGGAACATTTAAGTTTTATAGAGATGCTTTTTCATTCTTTCTTACAGCCACTTCCAAAGATTTCTCAGTGAACAGATTTGTAAACATTGGTGTTCGAATACACTTTCATTTCATGTATGTCGCAATAACTCTACATCCAGAACGTTTTACGCATTTTACCAACAGTTTAAAAATGGTTCCAGTCTTTAGACAGTCATTAAATGTATTCTTTGAGATTGGGTTCACCTATCAAACATTGTAAGCTGTCGCACCGAGCACTCGATCTCGTTTCAAAGACCTGAAGACGAGCCTCGAGATATCACATTACACGTGCGCAAATATCGCGCACATTCTCAAGAGCGTCCTTCGATCCATGATCATTCGCTCCTTGTCATTGCGGCGCTATTTGTCTTCGGAACTCCTCAGGTCTCATCGCGGTACTTAGGCGGTTATAAAGCAATTTTCTTAATAGCCTATTCTCTCCCCCGAAAGAGTGTTTGGACAGTTATAATGAAACCGAAGCCTAATGAGATCACAATTTCTTGTCAAGAAAATTGACAGGGGAAACAGGGGCGTTAAATAATGGTCGGCCCCTCTCCATTAAAAGGGAATCATTTATGCAGTCGTTATTGCCATTATGAAAATGTCTTTCATAAAAAGTGTGAAAGACAATATTTTCTTCGTATTTTGACAGGATTTTTGTCGCCAATTCACATTAATATCTTTTTTGTCTCGCACTTTCCTTCTCCATCAAACGGGACACGCTTGTGACAAAAGAAGTTAATAAAATCATGAACTTGAATTATTAGAGTTATCCAGTCAAAATGACTTTCTCATTGAAGTCAAGAGATATTGAAAACATTTAAAAGAAACATGTTAAATATACTGATAACCCACTTCTAGCCAAAACGAAATGCCACAGTACTAAATCTTATCTTAAACGTGCTTGATCACAAAAGAGATAGTTCAAAGTTCGAAATAGAAATTCGTTAAAACAATACGGTGTTTGTATTGCTGTTTGATTTACAACTAAATATTGCTATTGAAAGCATTATCAAGTATGACAGTCTACATATGTAATATTTCAAAAGCGACGTCACGCTTTTTGATAAAAATACATGTTAATTCACCGTATATTTACATTTAAAAAAAAACTTATCGCCGAACGATTCTCTCTCTATTCTATTTCGACAATAAGCACCATTTATCAATGTTTGAACGAATGAAAGAGTGAATATGTGAAACATTTCAAAATAATTAAAATGCGAGTTGTTTGGGCTATCAGGAACAGCTTGGTGGCAGCAACTAGTATCTTAATCAGCCACCAGTGTCAGATGTTGAATGGGTGTTTTTTATAGGACAGCAGTGCGCAAGCAGCAAAAAAGGACTTCTTCTTTGAAGGTCGATATCAAATCGATCACCTTTGTGATCCCCGCAAAAGGCGACAAAGTCATTAGTCCTTTACCCTTTCTTTGAAACCAGTTTATTTCAGTAAATACTTCGCTGGGTCGTTATTTTCCTGGAAAAATGCATTTCTGGATCAGACTGTGTAATATGCACAGGCTGTTCCAGAAACGCATTTTCCAGCATCACTAAATTTTACAGAACGAGTACCAATTTGTACCCGTTCACATTCCTAAGAAAATGCGTTGTGTGTGTTTATCTCTATATGTACATGGCGAAGTGTTGAACATCTAGCGTGCAGCAATCATTACTTATTTATTCAGCATTAAACGGCGCTTTTCTTTTCCTTGTGTACAACGAGTACCCTTCATCCAAACTGTCCAACTTTAATATGACATATAAAAGATACTGAAGATTCGAAGTGTTACAGTAGAGATTTTTGGATTACCTGATCCATACAATAATGCCATTCATGTTTTAATCATTGTGGAAAAGAGAAAATATTTCTCATGCATAGTCACAATTATCTTCTTGAGACGTCATACAAAATATATACAACGTGTAAAAACGATTCAAGATTACCTAGACAGACCCTAATTACTCATGGAAACAGGTGTGTATCGACAAACCTGCTGGTATAGTTAATCTTGCTCCACACACCTTTCCATTTCAACTTCTCAAAGCTCATTACATACAATGCTTTCTAGTCTCTACTCTTTCTTTCTCTACTCGTAAACCGCTTTTGTCTCACAAGAAAGATCTCTCGTTATCGTTATGCTCTCGTGATTGCAACATTGTTCCACGCTTCCCGGGTGGGACGGGCGACTGAATAATTCATTTTCGAGTAAAAGGGTCTGACTTCTCGAGATGGGCGATAACAAGCAAGATGGTGGTCCCCCGAGAAGACGACATATTGGCTTCGAGCGACTGGCAAGAAAATATCCGCTGCATGATGGAAAGACGGGACACGTTCTTTCTACGTCAATTAACCCTTAGAATAGTGGTTAACTTTCTAAAAATAGATTCATGTGTCGTCTGCTTTCAAAATCTTGAATATCTGCTTGATTTTGATGAGAAAGGATAACCAGAAAAGCACAGGCCAGCCGCAAATTTACTTGGCTGCTGGCCTGTAATCCAACATGTTTGCATAAGCGTGAAGCCTGTTCTAGCACTATAAGGGTTAATCGAACCGGATCGACAAGGCGCAATGAAACGGTTGGTCTCAGCACTGATAGTTTTATTCGAATTGATTTAATACATTAACAACATATCTGCGATTTAATACGTCTAAAGCTAAAGGAGTCATCTCCAGTGGCGTAGTTTGCAAAAGGACATGGTAGTATGAAATGCACTTGAAGATCAAGAAGCATATTTTACGTGAGAAGCTATCCCGTTTCTTTGCATTCCGCGAACAACCGTTTCCAATCATCGCCATCAAGGTGAGATATCTTAACGTTAAGAAATTAACTTGGCTTGGGGCCGAATCATCACAAAGTGCACTATTGAGTGAAGAAGGAAAGTAACAGTCAACCTTAAGAAAGGCATGCAAATAGCCGCCTTGATAAACATATACAGGCCAAGTGTTCAACAAATCTTACCGAAAAGTCAAGAAACCAATGTGATTTGGATAGATGTTTCCTCATAAGTATCAGGGTTTAGAAGTCGACTGCAGACTGAATCATTAGGGGAAAAAGATACTTGCGAGAAAGAGAAACATCTTAACACTTATTCATTATCAAATGATGACTCCTACCTACCAAGGCGAATATGATTTGTTTTAACCTGATTTAAAACAGTCGACAATACAGCGAGAAACCAAGTTTGTTTTAGCATTGGTATACACTATTATGACAAATGGATAATCTGGCCATGAGAACAACGTATCCCTTTTCCACAATGGTTCATACAATCGCTTGAAGCACATCGGTCAAAGAGGAGAAAGGGATAAAAAAAAACATATTCTCTTTTTATAACAAAATTTTCCCGACATATTATGCATTCGCGATCTTAAAGTTACCAACAGTATCAAGAGGAATGAATGACTATCAACCTTTATACACGTATATGTATGCTTTTCTGTGAATCAGATTCTTCTAGAAGCTAAAGATAGGTGCGTGCGTGTTAACTTATTATTATGTGTAAACATACTATTTATCTCTGTGTTTGACCATGTGTCGTGTGGTCAGAAATAAGATCTAGCCGATGACAGCTCGCCATTCGCCAATAATAATCGAAATATGATCGTTTGGGTCAGCAGCAGATATGGTGTTATGGCAACGGAAAACGCGACAAGTTGTATTGTATCCATAGAAACATCTAGAATAAGACAATGGAAGCCTAAATCTTAGACATTTACCTCATGAATATGCGTGTTTACGTGACCGGAAAATATTCTTTCTTCTTTATTTACTTAACCCTTTCCCAAACAATAACGACATTTGACCACTTTGTTGCAGACGACTTTAGAAAACATTGAGGAAAAAAGGACAATTTTCCTTTTCCCTCAATGTTTTCAGCTCTATCGGAAGATTATTTTCCAATTTCATCACATTTTGAAATGTCGTCTGCAAACTCCTTCAATTTGGGGCAGTCGAAAATGTGTTGTTTGGGAAAGGGTTAATAGTGTCTACCAAACATCATTAAGTCCTTTTTTCATTTCTTTCTATTGGGGTGGGGGTTGTAATCTATACGTATTTCCGCTTTTTGCATTTTAAAAACCTAAAAAGGAACGGGATAAACCTAAATATGGGCACTGCATTGCAACACAGGTGTGTTGGTGGGTAAGTATATGAGAAAACAGTATAGAGGTTGCATGGGTGTCGTGAATGTGAGACAGTGTTATATCATTTCAATTAAATATCAGATGTCAGACTTTTATATCTACCTTTCGCCACGAATGCCGTCGTTCTCCAAATAGAAATGGTACGGGCAGACATTCTCGTATGTAACGCAGTATGATTGATAATGTCAACACAAAAATGTAAATATTGTGTTGTTGATGTTGTTGTTTTTGTTGATCAAGATTGTGTTATTATAATGATGGACATACTGCCTAACGCCTGATCAAGAAATACATTGGTCATACCAAGAGCTATCTTAATAGGTCATACGCCAATTACTTTTAAGATCATAAATTCCTATTGAGTCAATATTCAATCATTTATTATCTAGACTCTTCTGCGTTAAGATT
This sequence comes from Cerastoderma edule, assembly GCA_947846245.1. Lineage (NCBI taxonomy): Eukaryota > Metazoa > Mollusca > Bivalvia > Cardiida > Cardiidae > Cerastoderma > Cerastoderma edule. The sequence continues at coordinate 26,949,979 of OX401404.1, read as the reverse complement.
AGCATTTTTTCCCTTAGCTATATTCTGAACCACTAATTTGGTTTCTTAGCATGTTAAAAGTTGAAACAAATAAACACCTCAACTGTCTTAAAATTTACTTCGGAGCGAAGTGTACACCTTCCGAAAATCAGTACACAAGCTGTCAAATTCGACTGATGCACCGGTATTTGTGTTCATACATCACACACAAAAGGCCCTACTAAAGACAATCAAAATAAATTTTGAGAGCATTACAGGACCACCATACAGGAAACATACTAATGTTCTACCAGGTTAGCTCCTTCAAGCAAAGCTATGCACCAGAAGACGAAGTTCAAAAGTTCTAAATGGGACTACTTTTCGAAAGTATGACCCGGAAGTACTTCGTCAAAGGTGCGAGACAATAGAGCCAGAGCATCTGTACAGATGTTGGGTCTATTGTCAAGGAAGAAGAGAGGTCCTCCAAACTACTACAAGATGATTAAGGGTACCAATGGTCGCTGAGTCTATCTTTGTGAACCCAACCCTAATGGAAAATACGTGTTCCTAGAATAATTGTAGCTTTTCCGAGAGTTAGAAATTGTCAGACCCTTTTCGTCATCCATGCATGTGTGTCTTAAAGCAAAGTTTCCAACGCTGCTGCTGAGCATACTCAAATTAAATATTATTTGACTTTGCCAAAATGTTTTGCGTTTATTGATAACCCTATCTTAAGTTTTTGAAATCATGAAATATATGGTATAAATTCAAACTTGAATGAAAGTAAATCTCGATTGGTACATTGTTGTTTGTCCTGACTAGCCTGCATGTAGGAAAGGGTGAATTACATTGACCGGACGTTGTGGTCAATTCTCGTAACATGATCGGATGTGTTTACGAGTGTTTTGTTATTCGTTTCCCCATTCCATTCAATTCTTAGATTTCGTGACAGTCTCGATTTGAAAACAGCAGCAGACGATGGCGGAAAAGCGTTGAAAACACGTGTTTGCTTATGGTATTGGGTAGAAAACATCATTGTAAACAGCGATCATTCGATCCTTTTGTCACAGTGTTTTCTAAAGACAACTACAACTTATAATGTCGTATAAAGGCATGGTGTGGTAAAGGTCTAACTTAGTGACTACGGCGGAAATGATACAGAAGCTTTTCTGCACTAAACCTGTCTGTAGCGAGGCCAAACTACTTTTGGACTAGATTCGTGTTTCCATCTCAGGAGTTTTTGTCCATTGAAAGGTATTATGATTTCGAAAAATATTCCCGAAAATCCCATGTTTAGATGGTCCTTAACGTAGTTATTCCGTTCGCCACATATGCTGTAGGTGACATTTAGAATGATACTGTGATGCAATTGTAAGAAGTGCTCCATTTTGTCTGAATCATTTACTTAATTTCCAAAACGATCGATAGTATCATCTTTATATAAGGATATAAGAATATCGAACATTGCCAATGGATATTTGAATGTCGAATATTGTCAGTGGACCTTACAATGTTGAATATTGCCACTAGATATTACGATATCAAATCATTACGGTTTGATATCAAGTATCTTGACAAGTTTGGGTTCACTGCATGAATTAACCAATCGAAATTAAAGCCTAAGGAGTACTTAACTGAGTTGACTTGACTCAAGGTTTAATAATGGTTGCTAATACTAATAGCCCCCTAGCAAAAGCCATTTCACATGTTTTGTCTTGGAAATTGCAGACAAGAACATCTATTTCTGTTTCATCATTAGGTACGGCTTCTTCACGTGGTACTAAACGTGGAAATTTCCTTTTTGGCAATATGTCGTCAACACTTATTTCTAAGACCATGTAGGGAAGTTGCTTGTGATAGCTTTGGTTCAATATTTCAAATAAACATATAAATGTTTTTGTTCAATGTCATTTGGCTTGTCCATGTGATGCAATGTTAAATATTTATGTCAACAGCCATTCATATATGGTGTCTTAGATATGTGACAAAACAAATATGGTATCTTATGTTGGAAAAAAAACGTTAAATAAACCGACACTTACACTAAAACAGTTAACAAAGAACGTTCTTACCTTTGAGCTTGACAATACTATGAAAGATCTTACAGAAAGGATATGATTTGTTTGCCTTGAGCATCAAAGTCGTCCGAATCGTTAAAGAACTCGTGTTTTAGGTAGTTTCCGTATCCACCATCGGAGGGGGAGTTAGAGGAGCAGGGCGTATTTCTCTCGTTCTCGGTCGGGGACCCACACAGGGCCTGTTCTCGGTAAAAGTTCATAAGGTCCGAGTGCTGGAGACTCGGGTTTGGTATCGCCACACTGGTGGGCAAACAATGGCCCATGTGGCCTAGACCGGCCGTCGAGAGAGGTCTGTCGTGGTGATCGAACATCGAACTCAGAGTCCCATTGTCATTTAGTAGAGCCCGTGCTGCGCGGGGGGACAGCCGTGTATCGGTTACCTTGGTTCGCTTCTTCTTTGGTGTGCTGACGACGAGCGAGAGAGCCTCTGTCTGCTCTGGAGGTACTATCGGGCAGGAATACAAAGATGGCGGATGAAGGTTGGATGGGAGGTAGAAGGATAATGGTGGATAACCGATTGGTGCGTGGTGAGGGAATGGCGGTCTCGGTAGATCGGAGAATCCACCTCCAAGCTTTGGTAACTCGAACGCACTTTGTCTCTCTGGAATTCTAAAACCATTGGTGTTGTTCATGTTTGTTTTCTCTGGTAACTGTAGAATGTGGTCTAGTGAATGATTAGTTGGTTTCTTCTCGTGCTCGCTCTTGCGACTATCTTGATGGTGGCCAAGTCGGTCTTCCTTTGGTAGTCTGTCTATCAGTGGCTGTTCCTCTTTGGGATTGCGTTTCTGAAAGAATTTAGCAAGCTCTTTGTCTACTGTAAGACTAACAGCTTCTTCTATTTTTGATTTAAGATTAACTATAAGTTCATCAAGTTCTTTGTCGTCAAGACCACCAACTTTGTTCGCGTTTACGGATTCACGTACGTGTTCTTCAATGTTAAAATGGTCAGTGTTTATTTTTGTGTCTTTGAATTGATAACTAGGCGGCTTTGCGGGTGGACTTGGATTTCTCTCCACGCGCCTTGCGGAAAGGTTGGCAAAGTATGCCTGGTGGATTCTGTGAATATTCTCCATGGCGGGAAACCCATTTACTTGTCTGTGAAGAGTTTCTTCCTGCTGTTGTTTGAAGTAGTTCTGGACAGCGAACAACTGGTGTCGAAGATTCCATAGGTCCTCTTCGTGTGGTGGCTGGTCCAGTTTACGTGACTTTGGTATGGACTCGTGTTGTTGTGGTATATTCTGCTTCCTTTTCTGGCGTCTGACCTCGTTTCCATAAATCGAATCTGCATCAATGTACTGCGGAGGGTGCTGCATTGACGATATTATGTTGTCAACACGCGCTCTCTTCGCTTCTTTAGACTCTGAGGTAGAATTAACGTCGTTAGAACTCATCTCCTCAACGTCTGACTTAACGTCGTCGACTTCCGCTTCGTCAACACGACTATGCTCCAAGAAACTCGATTCATTGTCACTTCCGCCCATCGAATCTTGGTCCGAGCGTCCCGAATGATCCCCCATGACGTCATTTCCGGTGACGATACCATCACTCTCGTAGCTGTTGCTGTTCTGCATGATTGGGCTGACCTGTTCCTTCTCCATGTCTTGAAAACGCTTTTCTTTCGTCTGAAGAATGTCTCTCAACATATGAGATGTATCGGAGACAACCGGCTGATCTATGTTTACCATCTTAAATCCGCTTATCTATACTGTCCTTAAGTTGGAAGGTTCCAACTTCAATGACGAGATTCTCTCCAAAAATTGTCAAGTGTACAGGTTGTCCTCCTGTGTTCACAATGTAACCTGGAATAAAGCAAATGTGAACATTACTGATAAATGAATCAAATAGATTTGATACAGTACCACATCGCTTTGAAGGATAAACAGTTCTTATGACGTGTGTACCCATCAAATGGGTACCACCAGCATAGGTTGGTGCAAAGGCAGGATATCCGCAGCGTGCGTAGGATGTCGTGAGTTAGATTCTCCACAGAGTCATGCTAACACAAACAGAAAAGTTAAGATGGCTTCCCTTTTAAAAATCTGGGGTAATGTGCTATAACTACAGCCACGAAAAAGTGGTACTATTCGTTTTGGATCATTGAACTTCGGTCGAACTTAACCGTGCTAAATAAAAACGACGGCGTAAAACAACAACCATATCAACGCAAATTATTTTGTTTTATTGAACAAATGATAGAATGCAATTACAAATGGGAATTATCGTTTTTTAATCGTGAGATCTTGTAGCCAGACCGTTTTGCCAGAGTTTATGATAAAACCTTTCACCAATGTTGTATACTGTGTATTATATGCTTAATTTGCAAATAAATATGTTTTATCTACACCAATGATTTGGAAGTCGTCCATTAAGTAAGAGTTATTGCCATTCAACATGCTCCTCGTTTCAGGCTCAACTCGGGACCGGAAAAAGTTGTCGTCTTGACAATCTCCATTGCTGTATGAACAAGCCTATGGGTTCTATTTATAGATCTTATGTCAAATGAGCCTGGGTCGGCCGAACCTTGTCTTGAGATAGTGATGGCGATGTCAAATTTTATCGTAAGAAAATTTAACCCTAGATTGAACGAACAATTAAACAATTTTGACAAAGTTCACTTTGATTAGCTTCATATCATGTAATGACATCAACTTCTTCGAAAGATAGATACTTTATCAATGTCGAGACTTAAAGAAGCAAGCCTTAAGGTATGCTGACATAAATGTTGTCCATAACATATGTACGTGTAAGTTTTTCTTGGTAAAACAAGAAAGTACTGCTTACTTATCCTTAGAAAGATGGGTAATTTTCTAGAAATATATTATGGTGCGGTCTGCTTTCCAAAACATTAAATATCTGCTTAATTTTGATGATGAAAGATACTCAGAGAAGCAGACAGGTTATATCAAGTAAATTGGCGGCTGACCTGGATCCGATATGTTTGCATAAGCATGAAGTTTGTTCCAGCACTATAAGAGTTTAAAACTACGTAATACTGTAAGAACATCCAATGATTAAAGGTTGGTTTACAAGGTCTTGTCATATATTGATTGTAAACTGATGAAATAAAACGATGTTTCAAAAGTCGATATTTTGGAATAAAATCTAATGGTCGATGTTTTGCTTACAGTGTCTTGCCATGTTTTGATATTGAGTAAAATTTGAGTAATCCTGATAAGATATAGTATTTCATTTTATTTCTTTTTCACATCTTATAACGAGGACATGGTTGAAACTTTGAAACAAACATTGTATGTGTAGGGATGTATAGGTGTAAAATGTAATAGAACTTATCCTGTCACTAGTGCCCTTTTGGGACCGATAACTAGGTGCCGTATAACATTTGTGATATCCGGCACTAACCATATAACACATGCACGTGACGAATCATGACATCATCAGAACGAAATGACGTCATATTTACATCATTCTCTACTTATTTCTTTCTTTTTTTCTCGTGTTTTATTCACATCTTGTTTGTTTGAAAGAATACATAAAGGTAACAGGATAAATAGAATAGAAAGTTGGTGTCTTTGAATGGGAAAGGTTGTCGTGCTCGGCTTCGGATTATTATCCGTTTCGCCTTCGGCTCACCTGATAATATTCCTAAGCCTTGCCCGATAACATTTCCGATTCACGACACCAACCATCTATTCTCTATATACACTGTATAGATTGTGATGAAGCGATACTGTAGCATACTATCAATTACCCCCATATTTTGTATTGCTATTAAAATGAAAACACTCGCATTAAAATATCTTTAGATCATTCGAGAGACGATCCCTGGTTCGGATAAGAAACTCAATTTGTCCAACAACACGTGCATTACATGATTTTGCATACAACTACAGAGCTAAATTCAGCAAACTCACAAGGTTAAGTGTGGAAGGTTCTGTACTGCACGGAAGGCGGAAGTAATCTTGTTTTATTGATTGGTTGAAAGGATTACATAGCAAAATCTAAGATATCATATCAACATAGCCGAGTACATGTAACGACAAATCATGAGATTAAAACAAGTGATGAACAATGCTTGGTATCTGATTAGGATAACACTAGTACAAGTTATTTTAGCTAAATGGGTTCAAATTTCCATTTTCTTATAACGGTAGTCCAATTGTACCTTCTCAATTGTGAATATATCATGATTCAAAGAGTATGAAAAACTTTTAGAAGTAGAATATAAATTATATCGTCTATATAAGAAAATCGCTTGAATAATTTTAAACATTATATAATAGTCTTATTGATACGCTGATGTTTGATTATTTGATACAATGGTGTAGTGTTCAGCAGCTATTTTTTAAATTTCTTTCAAATTATAGCAAAATACAAAAGAAAATGTTTTATTTCAAAGCCATTCCACTTCGACTTGCAAATTGTCTCATCCATGAACAACCACCTTTATATTAGTAACATGTTTAATTCAGTGCTTTTGGGATGAGCGCATATCAACCCCCTAAATTTAAAACCCCGTATCATATTGAAAGTCCTTTTGACTTAACAGTGGCGGTACATGTGTATCAGATGTAAATATTGACGAAAGGATGTCTTTCCTGATAGATAGTGTTACCGATGTATAAGTTGTTATCAACGAACATGGTTTCCCTAATTTAACCCTTTCCCAAACAACACATTTTCGACTGTCCCAAATTGAAAGAGTTTGCAGACGACATTTCAAAATGTGATGAAATTGGAAAATAATATTCTAATAGTGCAGAAAACGAGCACTTTCTTCTTTTCCCACAATGTTTTCTAAAGTCGTCTGCAATAGAGTGGTCAAATGTCGTGATTGTGTGGGAAAGGGTTAAAGAGTTAATGGTCGATAAAATTCGAATTCAAATAAAATGACTAATCACTTTTCTATTAGTTTGGGAATTTATTGTTGGAAAACCCTTAAATTGAAAGTAT